>LJIJ01001062.1:0-58812 GCA_001718145.1 Orchesella cincta
TGACCTAGACGAGGTTGAAGAGAGCAGCAAAGGGAAAGACAAGGGTAGACGATCCACATCAGGCACGGATGACAAGATGCAGTCTCCGCCACAACCCATTGTCCAACAACCACGAGGAAAACCTTCCAAACACCAATAACAACAATATTTACCATCAGCCAAGATCACCATCACTTGCTACCATCTCCTCTAGGGACACAACTGTTTCCAGTGTCAACTCGATGGACGATGGGTAAGTTTACCATACATTCTCAGATAAAACAAGAAAATAAACTACTTTCCCAACTTTCACTAACTGCATATTAATATTTTGCTCAATTTCAGATGGCAATCACACCATCACCGCCCTCGAATGAACTCCCGCATGCATTCATCCAAGTCAAACTTGACCACACGAGCTCGTAAACTGTAAAAGAAGAGAATATTTAAATATTATTTGTTATCATTATTTATATACTATTATTACTACTACATACATACATACATATTGACTACTAATGCTAAGATTTATGAATACTTTGAACTACAACTACGATATATATCTACAAAACTACAACAATATATAGCAAGTACTTCGTAATCATGGTTTTGAACTGATAAAACTATGCATAAAAAGTCTCTATCCCTTTCTGACCAAAGTGAGAAATACATAAGCATATTTATCGGAAAACTGTGGCTGAGGAAAAACACTATGAAAACCTAACGTTGCTTGCATTTGGTAATAATGATTGCTCTTCCCACAACTTTCCTAACAATCTTTTCAATTTTTTAAAATTTCTTGCAAACGACAGCTGAAAAGTTTTGGATTGCAAAGTTTTTACTTACACAGAGTTTAACTTATATAGAGACTGTAGTATACATCTGCTCTGGTCAGCAGTTGTTGTTGGAGAAAGTCTTTTATAACTTCTTTCACATTCATTTAAGTAATGCAAATCCATCAGGTGCTGGATGTCAAACAATCGTGAGCTTGTTTGATTTTGAGATGTGAGTAGGGCCATGTACCGGTCACACCAACGTAATAATGAGCAAATGCTGAAACCCTGATTGGGTGATTCGCTATTTTTTGCAATTTCTTGAAGCAATAAGCTGTATTGATTTATGAGGGATCTCACACAGTGATTTTTCTTCTGCCACGGTTCTTCTTTTCTATTCTATTAGCGTTGTATGATTTTTAAAGCGTGATATAACGAAATGTATAACACAACAAGCGGATTGTTGATAGGCACAAACATATGACAGATATAATGTTTTAAAAAATGCAACTCACACTTGCCACGTTATTACAATTACCTATGTTTTAGACTAACGTTTAACAGAGTACTATATTTCAAATCACAAGACACACTGATGCCGGATCTTCAGTGAGTTGATTCGATATTGATGACACGGACAATTCAACATACAACATACCTAATCAATCACATTATGAATAACTGTTACTACTACTACTACTACATAGTTTTATCTACTCTTCTAGAATTAAGTCCGGTACAGATAATCCATTCTAACGGCAATAGATTTATCTTTAAAAAAAACCAGTGGTTTTCTTTCTGTTCCACCACACCTGCAATTTGAGCAATCCGTCGTTGCCTTGATTGATTCTAGGCAGCATTGGTTCCGATTCCGATTCCCTTCCATTGTTTGAACATGATCGTTTCCACGAAGCCAATATGACCTCCACTACTGTTAAGTTAGTTGTAATCGCTACGCCTATGATATTACCGATGGGGAGGCCAGTGTTGTTTCTACTTACTAATTAAGGCGTACAGTATACAAATTATAACAGTTTGTAAAACTATATTGTTTAAGAAAAGAATATTGCGCGCAGTACCACCGAAGAAACCCAAATTCGCACACGTTTTGAAACAACAATAACAGTGGAAAACTATTATTAAATGAATATAAGCCTATCAATGCTGATATTTGTAATTAGAGCAATTTATAGCCTTTTGCACTAGTCTTTATAGTCTGCAAGTGTACCAGAAGCGGAGATGTGTGTTGAGGACAAAAAGTATAAATTTTGCATCAGCCAAACAACTTTTCTAACGTAGCACAACGGGCGCTTTTTAGCTGTTGGTTCCATGTGCTACGTTAAAGTTAATGTAAGCTCATTGTTATACTCTTTCCCTTTCTCCTTCTCAGAATTTCCTCAGCTCCCTTGAGATTTGACATAAATCGTTTTACGTATAGTATGCAAAAAGAACAACGAATATATACTTTATAATATGGTCAAATCTATTGGACGGTTTAGTTTTGATAGTACTTTAACTATGGCTGTTACATGCTTCCGCCTTTAGCTAATGTCTGTAAATTATAGGAAAAGTTAAGATTTACTAAAAAAAGTCGTAAATTTTATTAGTTACACAATCGGATGGTTCAGTGCAACTCATGAAAAAAATAATGTTGGCTGATGCAAAATTGAAATTTGAAAAAATGTGAAATCTTTATTAGCTATGCAGTCAAATTGTCACCAATCATCGCTACCCGCTAACGGTTCACTTATCAGTACAAAATGTTAATTTACTGTCATGTGTCATCTCTTCTGGTGTATCCTCTTTGATTGTGAGTGCATATAACAATAAAATGTGCTCATCAGACGGGGTCCTTTAAAACTTATCTTTATTTTTTCCATTGTGATAATTACACCTACAATTTTATATTCAATATTATGATCCCACTCAAGCAACACAAAGTATTGGCTGGACAAGGCGAGATGGCACATGATATGACAATTGACTTTGTTGAAGGGAATTAATTGTTGATGGGTTTTTGTTAATCGGACGTGTGTCACAGGTGTAAGTGGCTACTATTATTATTGTATAAATTATATTATTATTATTACTTCTTCTATAAACTATGCAATATGAACCCAAATAATATGCAAAAAAACTGTCTTTATAGTAGGGTAGGTATTTTGACGATACGGTTTGTGCTACATTACTGATACAACACAATATTCATACATTATGTGTGTGTACTCGTACATGAAATGTGTTACAATTTTACATAATTTGGTTAGCATAATAATATGTGTACATTATTTTTTAAAAGAACAGACAACTCTGTTTTCTCTGATCCAGAACAATCTTGTTAAGGACACTAGTGATAACTTGCAACAAGTGTAATTCCTAACTACGGATGGAAAATTTATTACATACATACATAAATCTATGGTTATGTACCAGATGAATATTATTACGATTTGAAAAATGATGCAGGAAGATGTAATCTGTACTCCTCATATACAAGTATGATGATAAGTGACTACTCTAGTGGTGCTCTACATTATCCATTCATTTATTAAGGCAATTTTAATAGTCGCTCCGCTACATTACTACTATATCATCATCATGATTATTACTACTATGCTATTCCGAATAAGAAATGAAAATAAAAAAGACCAGCAGATCACCCCTGCATTTAATCAAGCTTTTAAATAAAACCGTTCACTTCTTTCAATCTACATTTATTTTTAAATTTTAATCATATTGGCATTTCATAACCTGACTAATGTTGAACATGGTATATAAAAGAGCATATTTACCTTGTATATTAAAATGAAACTTTCAACTGGCTTAATTTTGATGTGTTGTGTTACTTTATTTTATTAAAATACGTGTTCTAGCCTTACCATTTGCGCTACGATACTTATTATTAGCTAAACAGCATTATAAAGGCATCATCTAATATAAAATTTCATGTCATACTAAATTTCTTAAAAATTTGTATGTTAAACTTAAATCATTTGTATGACAATATGTCGCACTAAGTCATTTAATCATGAAGAAATTCCCAAAACTGGAAGAACAGCTAGCTCTACTTTCGTACAACAAAGAAGAGGCGCGTCCTTTTACGTCATATATGTACGCTGAGTAAATGCTCTCAAATAGATTCAAGCAGGAGGAAAACAGAACACTCTCTCGGAACTGCTACATGACTTCGATCCCAAAAAAATTGGAATTCATTTTTAGCCAGTTTCTCCTGATGGAAGGGGGCAGTCCTGGTGCGTAGCTAAAACTTTTCCTTCTCTCTTCTGTTTGTAATAAACTCGCTTGCTAAGAGAAACTGCATATGGAATTCAATGAAACGTTGTGTTCAACAAGGATTTGTATACAAGAAATATATTTTTGTCTGTTAAATCTCGAACGCAGATGAAATTTGACTAATACCAGATTTCTAAACTCTTACTTGTCATATTAGCATCACTTGAATTGACTGTTTAATCCCAAATTAAGTCAAATGTAAATTATCTAAACCCAATCGAACTAGAAATTCATGAAAGATCATTAGTTGGCTTTATATCCTAATAACCTTCAATTAATAATACATAACATTGGATATCAGTAAGTTACTTCGAATACTGTATCAAACCCTATTGTAAAAACCTTAACCTACACAATTTCGGTTTTTATATACGTATTTTTATAATATATTACGTAGAAGGAAATGTAAAAACAGGATTCATAATTCGCTTATGCTATGCACACTATCTAGCCACGTATACTACAGTAATATCTGAAATTTCTGCTAAAATATTCAACCGCAAAAATTAAGGGTTACTATTTAAAATCCATTTAATACTGAAACTTGAAAATTGTTTTTATAAATAATTATGTTGCAACACTGGAGGAATGTTTAATGTCCACCCGGTGTTCCTAGTCTCATCTCACCCCCTCTACTACTCGCCCTGGCTGACAGTCCGGCCAGTCCACTCGATTTCGAAACACCAACTAAGAATTAAGATTTGGATACGGAGGACAGGAAATCAAAAAGAAGGTATCGCTGATGCTTTTGTTCATTTATAATATAAAATGTATGCAATACATGTAGGTAGCGTAAGGTAGTTGACAGCGTTTGAGTCATTTAATGAATACGCATACTAACTCAAACAATAAAAACCATTTGCATTCAACGATGTGCAATTTTGCAAACTGAATGACCAAAGGAAAGGACCATGACCTTACACTCACTTGAATTCAGAATTTAAAAAACCAACAAACTCGCTTTCTCATAATTTTAATTTGCATGCATAAAAATTCAGAGTTTAAATTGAATTAGATAGGTAACCATTTGTTTAATACTTTTGCTTTTCAAATACGAACTAAAACATTGTTATCTGAAAAGGGGGTTGTTGTGATTCAGTAAGGCAAATAAGCATTACTTAATACGTGTTTTATGATATTTCGAAAGATTAAGCAAGAAAGAACGGATGGGCTGGCGACACATTGAAAGGGAAAAAATGATTCTGGAGCCAATGCAGATTTCTTCCAGCCGAATGCACAATTTTTTATAGATATTTTCTAATCTTCTTATCTTTTTTGTAACATAAATCTTTCCAAATGTTTCCTCCTTTCCTCTTTCTTCGCTTCGTCATTTCTTTCCTCTCCCGCTTTAACTTCGTTGCCTTATACTTCTTTGCATTCAAGTAATGATGTCGCAGCAAAGGCATTCAATCCGAAACGGGAAATTTAGAGCAACATAAGACCCTACTGTTTCTCAAGCTCATTCATTATCTTTGATCCATACAACATGCCTTACACCTACACACTTCAGACACAGATAAGGCAATTAGTTTTGACATTTAAGCCTTTGAAATCTGAAAACATGCTTAGTTGTACGCGACCATCGTGTCATTTAAATTTGCACTCATAACAGTTTAGCAATCGATGACAGTTAAGGTTACATGCGTCATCTTCAGTAATAGTAAGGTAATTCATGAAGAAAAAAACATTTACCTAATCTATGTTTTATGTTGTTGGAGATTTTTATATATATTGATCGCTTGCTTTTAATAAAATCAACCATGAAAAATGCACCCCAACTGGACAGCCATCGGCAGTTTATATATTCTAAACAACTTGGGATTCAATATGATGATTTATTAACTACAATTCTTTCCATTTGAAGAGGGCATTGGGTGAATATAACATTTCTTCACAAAATTATTGTGATTTGATGTATGAAAACGAAAAGGCGACACGTTTGACAGCTTACTGGCGCCTTGACTTTGCTCAGATATGTATACGAACTGAATAGGGTCTGTACTTGTCTTTTTTCTTCTCACTCCATTACTACTCGGAGTTGGTCGTTCTGTACCTCTCATACAAGTACGGCGTCCGGCAGCCGACAATGTACACGTCCTTCAATCAAAAGGAGCCCTTGTTATCTACTGAATGAGATGATGTGAGTTTAGATCCAATTCAAAAGCCTGACGCAAGATTTTCATGAATTCTGAACAAAAATGACGTACGACCGTTTGTATTGATGATAAAATCACTTGAATAAATACATAATAATAACAATGTTAACAACCCACAGCAAAAGCTTATTGCATTTGTGAGTTCACAACGAACCTTCTGGAACAGTCATAGAAAGTTTATATTTTTGGTTAAGCATCATCTATAAGTTATTAAAATAACAACATTGATCAATATACGATGTGAAATGATATTCATGTAGCAATAACAAAGTTCTTTGGACGATAGTTAAGTTTATATTACATAATAACACTATGACGCTTTGTTGCATCTTAGTTTGAGTTTATAAGACGATTTGTGAGAAATGTAAAAAATGTTATTTTTTTATTGATCTAAAGCCGCTTGAAAACTGGGGGTGAATTTGGGTATTAATAGTTCGGGTATTTATGAATTTTTACAGCAAAAAGAGAGACACGCCTTACGTGGGGTTCTTGCCAGTCAGGATGTTTAAAATCTGAATGTGTGATTCTTTTCTGAATACAAACACCTGAAAAGTATATTCATACGTAAAGATTTTGGGAAAACCCTTGAGCATCGTTTTGAGATACCTCTCAAAGTATTGATTACAACGAGGTCATAAACAAAGGTCAAGTAAGTTGTCCATATTGGCTACTGATAGGTTTGTTTGTATGTATGTCCTTATCTAAACCAGTAACCATTTCTGGTACCCACAAAAATTTTGTAAGTAATTTGATCAAAAATTAAACAAATTATTAAAAGATTTTTTTGATTTGGTAAACGCAAAAAAGCTTGTTAATACTTTTCATTCAAACTTGGCAAAAATTACACTGCGTTGTAGAACTTCATATCTTTCATATCAGTCTGGATGGAACGATAAATACAACGCACGATTCATTCACATTCTAACATCTATTTTTGTGCATGTATGTACTCGTATGTGTAGGAAGAGCTCTCAAAGGTTTCGATTTGAGCGTCCGCTTAAAAAATGTGTACCAAACCTAATGGAACGGTTTGTTGTACATAGCGTGTACGTTGAAGTAGATTGTGTGTAACTGAAGTCACTCCTATGGGTGTCACCCATTTCCAATCCTACACTCACGTTATCTACGAACAAGTACGCCTTTGCATTCCCAAACATGACACGAACATTTACTGCTGCTGCTGCTACTCCTGCTAGTATCTAGTTTCATGTATTCTCATCATGTTTTAACAAACGACGTTACCGATGTGTATGCGTATGAAATCGCAGTTGTATTGTCCACGTAAGGGTATGTAGTCAACATGAAAGTTTTTATCATGTACCACACAGTATTTCTGATTCTCCTTTCTCTCCTTGTGATGTAGCTCTGTGCTTGCTTGCTGCATCTTTAAAAGATGTAAAAGCTTGCTCATTCTTGTCTTTTGATTTTTTATGAATGCACGCATACACCATACATCACATAACCACGTTGTAAAACTAGATATAAAACCATCATATCACAGCTCATTATGTTACAAGAAGAAAGGAGAAGTAGGAATAAGATGACGATATAGATACGACCGCAGATGCAATGCTTTCTAGAGTATATAGAGAGTTAGCAGAAGCAAAAGTATGCACTTGATCAAGGAAGGAAAAAATAACATCTCATCTGCGCATCTTATCTAATTTTTTTCCGGATCCACGTCGACGAAGAGTCTCGTTTGTAATGCATTTCAAATGTACAATAAAAGCACAAGCCTGCGACAGTACCTGCAAGTTACTACTTACTTCTACTGTGACCCCATTATGTGTACAGACACGGTCGTTAAAACGATATGAATATGTCAATTATGCTGCTCCACCAAAATTAAGTTCAAATATGGGGCGAAGCGGAGTGACCCTTGGTACTTGGCTGTGGTACTTCCTAAAATATTTAAATTGATTGGTATTCTACTCTTAAATTTTGAGATAATTTTGATTCTAATGATTTTTAGGTTACCATTACAATTTATTCAAATCCAAACAGAATTTTAAAAAAACAACTAAATTGGACAAAGTTCTTCGCGGGAAAGGACCGGAGGAGATAAGCTAATGAGACGAGAATGAATGAGCTCGTGTCGTCCTCGAGCTCATCTTTCCCCATTCCTTTTCCTTTCCACTTGCTTTGTGAATGACGAAGTGAAGAGCGGAGGAGATAAGATAAGAGTGTTTTGCTGGCTCCTGCATCTGCTTGTATCCTTCTCAATCATGTCATGCATTCGATCATTCACCATGATTTCTGATCATTCGTTTGTAAGCATCGCTGTTCTTTTCTGATATTGATATACCACAAAAACTGATCATGATAAACCAACCGCATTCAGCTTGTTGATGACAAAGAGAATGTCCTTAAACGTTCGCTTTACTAGATTTGGTACTTGGTAGGTTTATCAACAAGAAATTTCATATCACTCTTGGACTGTTCTTTACTAATCACCACCAGCCTTTTTTTCTTTATAATCAATGCAGTGCAACTGTGAATGGGGATGACAGTGAGCTGCATAATCATGAACTCTACTTGGCATTACTCCGTCAGTACAAAGTAAAAAAAATCAGACTTTTTCCGCACCCAATGCATATTATGATGCAGATAAGAATGACAAAGCGGCTTTTCTCTGGCAATGCCTACCACCATCATTGATAAATGCCTTATTTACAATGTCACACAACATCCCCAGCCAAAATACCTCCTTTTACTTGGAAGAAACGATAGGATGAGGGTGATGGTCTAGGTCATGGACAAAATGTTTTCTCTGTAGCAATTTACATTTGATACGAACAAGTCATTTTTCACCATTATCATCATTTTGCAAGGGCATAATAAGAAATGAGAGCAACTGCAACAATCAGTGGATTTAACATATAGCATTCCAACCAACACTACATAAAGCAGCATCCCTTTCAAATTCCCATGCAACTTTTCAAATGGTTGCTCCTCCGGCACAATAATATGTATTGATGATGTTGTTGTTAGAGCGTCTCCTCACAAGATACGAAATGGGATCTAATAACTTTGCTGCGTTCCGTTGCCAATCTGATTACCATTTTAGTGCCAGTATAGTCTATTGTCATCTTTCTCCCAACCAATGACTCATGTCAAAATAAATGCAGCATGAATACTACACTGTTTGTTGCGAATGCATAAAGCAGTTGTTTGAAGATTACATTACTGCTGATTCCTATCCAATGTTGGAAGCGGGTCAAATATTGATTGCTCTGCTTCTATGCATTCTAGTTACAAGATCAACTACAGTGTCTAAAGTTCATTCACATTATTAAAAAACAACAATGATTTGTTTACTAACACATGCCATTTACGATATAATACAGTTCGTAAAACGAAGATTGAAGTAACGGGTAAAGATGTTAACATTAGGGCAATGTGATACGACGCTACACGGTGATGACAACAATGCTGTACGAGATCATTAAAACGGAAGCATACGTAGTGTAAAAACTTAATGTCATTGTTGATGATTTAAAAGGAACAATTCAAGATATTCATGTGTCACGCACATTTTTCTGCTGTGTTGACAGGAATAATGCACATATCAACCATGATGACTCTGTCCGCTTTGTTTTCACGACACGAGTGGTAGAGATGAGCGAAATTGTCTGTAGGTAGAGTGGACAGCTAGGTTAATGGATGTTGTTGTAGTACAGCGTTTCCATATCTGTGCTGATAATATTACAATCTTATTTAGAAAAGTTTACCATGCAGTATGAATTATTGTTAAGACGAATTTATTTTGAAATTTATGAATAGGAGATGCAAGACGAGCAGGTGACAATGTGCCACTGTATGGTAAACTTGTGCAGAATTCAAAAGATTTAAACCATCGTCATCCTTAATCTGATAAAGATAATGCCGATTACAGTGGCAGAAAGATGACAGCAAAGTGTAAGTGTGAAAGATATGTATATCAGTCATTTTACGTGGTGATACCTAGCTATTTGTATCGTGTGCCAGCAAAACATGTGGGCCATATTTTTTCATGCTAACATATAATCTCGGTCCACTGCTTCCAGATCGTAGCTATTGATAATATTCAAGTTATGTCACATAATGGTTTCATGGATTATTATTTGATCGCTTCGAAATTATTGCAGTGCAACGAAATAAAACGTTAGCTACAAGTCATCCCGAATAAATTTCACAACACATCTCCTCATCTTCCAACTCATTCAAAATTATCCCAATCCTTTTTATCACAATCTCCCACTTGGAGTTTGTGGAAACAGAAATGTAGCAAAAAAAGCAAGTTCAATATAAAAGATAAGCGAATGCTAAAGTTTTTTTTAAAAATGCTAGAAGCACTTTATATAAGTTTTTCCTTGAATTTTCTCTCAAAAATCTCCTTGGTGTAGTAGTTTGGGTGATCCAAAAGGAAGAGTACATGAGCTCTCAAGTGATGTGAATTTTTGGAGTGAATAAAGAAAAGTTTTGAGTGCCATGTATAATGCAGAGATTGTGTACAAGGAAAGAAGAAACTTGTGCTTGAATTCTGATGATCGTCTCATTTGGAACGGAACAGGAGCATCTCTTGCTTTCTTGTTGAATGGATTTTGGTTGATATTGTGGGCAGTGGCTAATGTGGGACAGACTAAAAATCTTTCGTTTTTCAAGTGCTTCGGAAAGGCGGTCGGAGATAGCGTAAGCCCCACCTCGGCCCTCTTGATGGGCAACTCCTTCTTTGAGAAGAATATATGAGCTATATGCATGTTTTGTGAGCATAAGGATGTATGCGGGAGAGTATAATATGCAATCATGCTTCTATTAATATCAACAAAAGGTTTTCTGTTGCTCCTTATCTGAACTCATATACGGATAGCAATGATAATGGATAGGGAGCTTGTATGTATGCGGACCATATATACACACATGTGTTCATGCTCTTGATTTTGTTGGACGGGTTCCATTGTATACTGAGGCAAGCATAGCATGCTCTTTTTCTTCTGCTTTTTGTTGCAATGCTGATGATGACGGAGGAGGAGCTAGAGCTTGCTGCTGCTATCGCACTAACCGTCCGATATATGTACAGTCACAGTCAGAGTCTCTTCTCGCTCGCTTCAAAAACAAGGATCGTATCTTCTTCAGTCCCCTAAAATGTACATGTAAAATGGGAATAGAGTTGTTGAGTAACAAGGGAAGAGATGAGAAAAAAGTTTTCTTCTTTTTGAATAGGAGATAGGGGAGATAAGAAAAAGCTCACTATCGGCTCTTTCCTTCCCTCATATTCTCTGTGTGCTCCGAGTCGGGCACAACTCAAAACACAGCTATAACAAAATCTTTTATGAACATGCATAAAATATATGTATAACCAAAAACTTATTTACTTTCCTAACAAAAGTTCACACGTAATACCTATTGTTATTTACGTATGTGCATTACTTATCTTGTGGAGGGACGAAAATCAGAGGAACCGTGCCGACTCCTTCCTAGACCATCTTCAATTCGCAAGTATCAATGCTTGCTGATGGTGGTGGTGATGGTGATACACACAGCAAAGTTTACTTGATTGTGCTCCCAGTTTTTCTGTCTCACTTTGCCTAATCATTCGAACAACATCTTATCTCAATCAACGCGTCTTCTTGTGGACAGGCTAAGAGTGTATATTCAACAATTCGCACAAGCCATAACGCTATCAATTCAGAGATCAATATGTTCCAGGACGTCTGTCAACACCAGCCAAAAGAAAAAGTGTATCACGTTCCTCCGAATTACAATCTCTGTTTACACCTTTGAACCTGTGCTTGGGATAATTGCAGGGACATCTCTAAAATCGTATGAATAATTTTGTGACAAGGTTGGGCCAACTTCAAAAGAGTGCATATATATTCATATGCAAATTATTAACAAAAATAGTGACAGTTACTGGTGAATATCAAAAGTATTAAAGTGACAATTTGTTTCTCAACCATTTGTCACAAGTTTGGATTGCAAAGAAAAAACTTTTATTTTTGAATGCCATGTTGCATATTGTCCCAAGTTTAATGAAAGTGTTGTTCTATTGACAAATAAAAGTTTTACGAATATAACGAGTAAACGAACAAAGACAAGTGACAAAAAGAGCTATGTTTATGCAACAAACTAGTAAAAATCACATTATTATTGACTGTCACGCTTATTTATAAGACAAGTTTAGATTTTGGTACTAGTAGGTAAAAAAAATTCAAACAATTTGTACTTTGTGTATTTATCATCAAGTGAGTGTAGTGAGAGCTAGTGTAGTTACGACAAAAAAAAGTTTGTTGCATATGTGACTGGCATTTCATAAAAATATATGAAAAAAATATGTTAAAGTTTTTGGTGAAAAGAAGTTTGGGAAAGGTGTAATTAAATAGAATCAAGACTTTGAGCGAAAGCGAACTTAAATGAGATATATGGAGACGCATTTTTTGGGATCCCCTTCATCCACATCATCAGCCGGCTCATTGCAACAGCAGTACCACAACCAGCATAATCATAACAACCAGATTTCATCCTCACCACCGTCCAGTGTTGCTAATAATAGTGGACTCAATAACAATAACACAACGGATACTTCATCCCCATCATCGAATTGTCTCGGAGTGGAGGATATGGCCTCTGCCGATGTCTTCTTTAGCGAAGTCACTAATACATCTCGGGTAGCCAGATACTATTCCGGATCGATGCATTCCTACTCTCAAAGTAATTTTTCCTTTTTTAAAATACATTTTCCTATTTCATAAAAATTATTGCAAGTTTACTTATGTAGAGAAACAGTCAATCAATGTCCGAATTCTTTTGTGAAAGAAAATTCCAAAGACATATAATATACAGTCTTTTTATACAATATTTATATGTGGGATGTAAAATGAGTTACGAGCTCATGGTTTAATTTGTGAGCTTTTACATTGACAACAAAAATGAGTTCACTTTGATTCGCCTACCATAATAATGTATGACTGCGGTTGTACACTTTGCATAGTTTGCAATATTTGAAGAAAAAAATCCATTATACACTTTGACAGATGATTATTATGACTTGTATTTTGTTTTAATAAGATATGCGATTATTATTCACATACATGAACTTATGCATATATTAATAGTTTTATGCGAAGGGGAGCAGTCAGAAGGTTAAAAAATGTAAAATTAATTACTGAATTGGAACTCAGACTACTACTATTGCATAGCATAAGAAACGTGAGTCTTGTCTCATTTTTCTTTGAATGAACAGAAAACGGAAGGAGGAATATAAACACGAACTAAGTAGCCGAAGCGAAAATAAAACAGAGAAGCGGATTTGCATTGAGCGAGTGAGTGTTACGTTTCTAGCCATGCATCCCTTTACTTGTACTCATCATGTTCTTCATTATTAATTTAATTCGTTGTGCATATGTACACACACAATATATACTCCGATTCTTCTTTATTAGCGTTTTGCACAAATTATGATTATGACATGGCGTAACGTATGCATATGCAGTATGCGTAAAATCTGTTTTATTATACATTTTTTTGCATTCATTTATTGATGGCAATAGTTTTACATAAAAAAGGCATAATAACACAAGTCTCCTATGCACTTGCCAATTATCGTAACTTGAGTCCTGCTTTCGGTATAAGGTTTGAATTAAATAGTGACAATAAAAAATAAAATTATAATCGTGCCGTTCGTTCGACTTGCAAAATGTAGCTTTTCTGCATTTATTATTACAACTTTCAACTTGACTTTTGAAATGCTAATAGGAATCCTATGTTGTTATGTATTGTTATGTGGACTATCACATTACAAGTCAAACACCGTTTTCCCCATTATTTTATCAATAAATAAATAGTTATTGCATACATATGTGCATAGTATAATGAGTACATGTATGCATAGAAGGAGCACATTATGATATTTAATCCATGCTGCTGTTTGTTTCTCTCTATCTCCGCTTCCTATCAACTTGTAGACAGATATGACAAAAAGTACACAATCACACTTTCTGTCCCTCTATTTCTAAACATGACAAATGTATTATTTATTTCACTCAAACGATACACCAATTGATTTTTTTATGTCAGACTCCTTAGCTAAGTTTCTTCAAAGCAATCAGTGTCAACGTGTAACCGCAAATAAATCCTTGTTCTTTCCTTGTGAATGGATTGTTACGTCCTCAAATTTACCCTTTTTTCTTCCCTGTGTAATGCACAAATCCGCTTCCTACTTGTTTTACAAGCCAAGAAATAACGAACAACTCGCTTCAAAATGTGTTTGTTTTCCATCTTTCATGTTTTTTGTCCTTTCTTCAAGAAAATGTTACTTCCGCTCTTTTAAATCCTGCAGCACAAAAAAAACTAACAAAGAAACCAAGTTTCTTGTTCGCGTGGCGTATTTATAAATAGTAGCTCACCTCCTTTAAGAAATGAATGAAAAATGTATAAAAAATTAATGGAATTTAGTCGCAGTTTGAAACAATATAAATTTACCGGGTCGTGCTGTTGGTAGTTGAAAGCAAATGAAGAGCTACCAGTAACTAAAGACAATGCATGAATAGTTTGCTTTGAAATTTAAACAAAATTATTTTTTGCTATAGAGTTAGTTTTTGCTAGTGAAACTAACATAGTTGATTTCACCATAATATTTTACGAATAATATGTATTAACGGGATTGATGAGTACGAAGTGGTGGTTTAAAAGTTTAAAAAATTTGTATATATAATGTGTATGAACATTCATCATTATCATCTTCATAGACTAGTTTATCATTAAATCGCAAGATTCGTTTACTTGTTTTTGATGTTTTCGCCTCATTATTGAGCGAACAAAAATATAGTTTTTGCTTTTTAGTCAGAACTTGTAACCCGCTACAACATACATAATAATACATATACATATTTTCTCAATTTTTCCGTTTTAATGATGGAGGAGTTAATCAAAAGCACCACCAATGAATTTAGTAGAGTTTACTTTGGATGATTTTGCACGTTCAGAAAAACAAATTGCTGACGAACATAAAATAATTCGCAATCGATAGTGCTCCACATGGGCGGAATGTGTATATCTTACATTATAAAGATCAATGTGTAAGTTCTCTGCGATAAATACAATTTTGAAGCGATTATTGCCATGATATGATGGTGATGACTATCTCTTTATGGCAAGCGGTTTTAATAATGGACATTTTAATATAAAGAACTTTTTTATTCTAAAAAAATATATTGCAGCATGCAGTTGCGTTTTGATGCATTAAAAATGAGATGATTACAAGGGAAGGAGGTTTTATGCGCTGTGTACTGTACTTTACAATAGGTACATCGCTCGTTATAATTTCCTCCTAGTTGATGCTCATAACTTGGATTTAATGGCTTGTTTGATTAGTGATATCAATGTAAGATTAAGAATAAAACTGATGTTGTTTGGCGTGGCTTCCCTATATAATCGTTAAAATTATGATTAGTATGCAACAACTAGGTACCAGATACATCAAGTTAGTAGCATTTTTGCTTGTTGCACTCAATTCCAACAACAAAGTGAGTAGGTATTTTGTTGCTACTGTTGCAAACAGTTGGTTTAGAGAATGTGTGGTCTACGGTTGATGAGGATGGTCGGTTGATTCTATGCAGTTTTATGTTCTGATGAGTGTTCATGTAGCAAGTACACGAACATAAAATACGAGATTGTATGCATTATTATTATTATATCTTCCTGGCTATAAATACCGCAGCAAAGAATGCATGAAAAATGACACAAACTAACACCAGTAATATCTCATTAATTCACGCTACACTCGAATTACCATAGTGGGTGACACTTGAAGGGCCCAAATGTTTAACAGGAAACAATAATTATTGCAACTTTAGGCTACTAATTAGAGTAATTTAGTTGGTAGCAGATTTTATTTTTGGCATCCATTTCTAAGTTTAGTGGTGGAGCGAAGAACAAAAAAACATTTATGGAAAATCCACCCAGTTTCTGTAAAATACACAAAAAGAGGGACGATGGTCTTTGTAATAATGCTCATTTAATAAATGTTATTTCGCATAAAAATTGAGGGAATCCAAGATATTAAATCAGAAGGATATGGTTTAATAAATGCTTTAATAAAGTAAAAATTGCAAACTGTAATGGGATAATGATAGTATTATGGCATATTGATATGAGAGTCGATAAAGATGCTAAAATTTATTATAATAATGAGTAAATTTGGAATAAAACGCCGAAATATTCTTATGTATACACGTTAATTTCTAACGTAAAATTACCTCCACAAATCATAATAAATAAAAGAGTTCTCTAGGTGTTCTCGGTGACTGATCACACATACTCATGTAATACCATCACAAATCAAGTCTTTTTATTTTTAAACCAAAAAATTAAAAGAAATACTTCTCTCTGTTAATACATCTGTGAAGAAAAAATAATTTTGGCAAGAGAATATGTTGTTTTGAGTGGTCATTGGGGGTTCCCCCTTTCACATTATTCGTTTTGGGCTAATTAAATGGATTTTCGTGCTCTCGTCTTGCCAATAATAATGTCTGAACTTTGAGAGAGAAGTCTAAGTATGTTTAGCGGTACGATGTTTTGATGTTGGAGCAATTCACAAAGGATTGAATATCAGCACAAGCCAAAGCCAAAAGTAATCCAACAAACGGATGATAATTTCTGATGATTAGTTGCGATAAACTCATGTTTTCTGCAAAACCGCATTTAAAACACATGTACAAATTCTATATGCAGGCACATGCGCTTTCATAGCAAAATTCAACTCATCCATTACTCCTCCACCGTCAATATAACACTCATGTAATTCACTTGAGTGCACTTTTGGCCAAAGTAATTCCATTGAGCCCGAGGTGGCTTCTGTTCTGTACTACTACTACAAGTGGCTGCGGTGGTCGCCTGAAATACTTTTGTTCAGAGAGGCAACAATGTTAAGTACAAAGTACAGTGTTCCCAAAGATAAGGAGTCTCACATGCTATGAAATACGGTCGTTTTTGCCGAATCTACCATTTTCATGCTCACTCATTCCCTTGTGGAGTGTAGCACCGCCGTGTCGGCAAACACAGTGGTGGCATTGCTGCTGATCTCACTCTCAAGAAATTTGGTCTATCTGTGAGCAATGTATGAGAGTAAAAATGCTGTTGCGAATTCTAATTCTAGACATATGCGTATGTACGTGAGGTAGGTGTCCATATTACACGTAATAATGTTTAATAAACTATACAGGGATAACGCAAGTTAATACGATATTGGTTGAGCGCTTTTTATGATCTCCCAACAACTAGTAATACTTCACTCGGTAGACTTTTTAATTGGCCTGTATAATGATGAGGCTTGATGTTTTCATGATGATGATGACGACGATGATGATCGTGATGTTGAGGAGTACTTGAAAAGTGAATGAATGAAGAAAAACAAGTAATCGCTACATCTCTACCATTTCATTTTACTCCATTCAATCATTATGATATGATGTTTCATATGAGCTGTGAGCAATTGCCGACTCCTTTAAAATGTATGCGAGTGATGTGTACATAAGCCGAGAGCCCTTGGATGTGAACCAAAAGGCATAGTTCACTTGTGATGTTGAGATCGTATCGTAAATGCACATATTCCAAATCTTGTTATCATGTGTAAAGCATGAATGAAAATGCAGAGATAAGAGACATGTTTCGAGGTTTGGGGTATCTTGGTCATCCAACATTCGTATATATATGCAAGACTGTGCCAGTCACAATCAGAGGTTTGATGCCGTTTTGTCCGCTGGCCAAACTTTTTTTTCTGTGTGTCATTTCCCTTGGACCTAAAGTTCCGCTTGAACTATTCCAATTAACATTATTCTGCAACCAGAATCATGTCTATATAGAAATGATTGAATATTAGTATATGACATTATGAGGTAACAAGCCCATATTGACAATGGTCAAGGGTTTGACCAGCTTGATTGATTGTTTCTGAATTTATGAGATGAAGTATGAATTTTTTAGTTGAAGCTGAGTAGCCTTAAATGACTGATTAGCTATTTGAACAAAGGCTTCGCTAGCTCGAGCTAAACTGTTATACATTTAATTAATAATAATAATTAAACAAACTTTCCTGTGTTGTTTTCATTCGCAGTGCAAAGGATGGCACAAGGGGGAGGCTCAATGAGCGGTAGCCCGACGGGATCTCACCCGGGCACAAATCCTCATCAAGTTTGTAGACCTCATTTTCATCATCCACCTCCACTACATCATCCGTGGCTACCCACCATCATCACCTGCCTCAATAAACGACAAATATCCCAGCTGGCCGCACCACCTCAATGCGGGACCAGGTTCATTTGCCCCCACTAGTTCTCCTTCATCTCATCAAACGAAATCTAGTGGTAACTCCGGTTCAAATTCTTCCTCATCAACGGGTCATCACTCACATCACCCTCACAATTCCATTTTCCCCTTCCCTCCAACACCTCCGAAGGATACGACGCCCGAGACAATAACACCCACGTCTGCTCACCAAGATATGTACGGTGGGGGAGGTGGTGGTGGTGGAGTAGATCTCGACGTGAAACCCTCAAGCCTCCTTTCTATTCCTGGTGGAGGAGGTGGTGCAGGAGGGGGGAGTGGTGGTGCAAGTGGTGGACTGAAACCAAGTCGCGAAGGTAGTACAACAAGTAGTAGCAGTAGCAGTGGTGGTGGCGGTGGTGGAGCGGGTGGGGCTATGGTACCTCGACGCAACCTGGCCACCAGTCCCCCGGCGAGTTTTACCATTCGGCAAATGATGCTCATCATGCGCATCATCATCCCTACTTTGCCGCTGCCGCTGCAGCAACCCATCATAATTTGTTCTTTCACAAAAGTAGTCCCACTTCGGGATCTGGTGGCGGATCTCATCATCACAACAATTCCACCAGCCACCACAATAATAATTCTTCACCCAATAATAATACGAATGCTAGTAATAATAATAACGTTACCTTTAGTAATTCCAATTCCTCCTCCAATAAAAGTGGAGGCAACTCACAGAGAACCAAAAATCGATCGAGTGCCGGTAAGCAAGAATTTTCAGCACAAGTCGCATCTTCTTCTCTTTTTTTAAAACAAAATATTGATCGCCTATAAACACATTAACTGAACTTGAATCTTCTTTTTTAACGCTGCTGGTTGGTGGGGGGTGCAAAAAAACATGCAATGCTTGATCAAAAGATTCCGAGCAGGCTAGTAGTAATATTAATGATAGTATTAGCAATAATAACAGCCTACGCTGGGATCACGGTGACGGTAAAAAACTAAAAAAAATCTTACTTCTCCCCTAACCATATTATTTCACATTGTCGTTTTTCTTTCCAACTTTCTTTATTCTTTATTACCAACAGTGCACATTTTTCTTTTCCTTTCTCTGAACCAAATCATAAACGAACAAACTAAAAACCCAACCATTAAAAAAATGTTCACATATAAAATTAAGTTTAGCGTACATTTATGTGCTGGAGTTTGTATGCATTTAGTTCAACATGTAAAATCCCAATCTAAAATTCGCTACGGATCAATTTGTAAAGAGTATAAACGTTTATAAGGAGATATGGTTGTATTCTAGTTTTCCGTTTTTTTTTTCACTCATTCACAGAAGAATTCTAATTAGGCACAGTTTGCGTGCACAAAGTTAGACGTAATATATGCAATAAGACATATCTGTGTAAACATCAAGGACCATCATCCACTATATTATCATGTGTAGCTATCTATTCAACTCATTCATTTTTCTAATTGCTACCTTATCATTTAAATACTTTCAACTTGATAGCTGCTTCGTTATTTGGCGGTGTGACTTTGTGCATTGAATAAATTCGTTCGTGCAATCGTGTACGTGCACACACGCTAAATGTTTGCGTTAGGTTAGGTCAGGCAGACCCTCGCGTAACGAGAGCCACTCCAATGTTGTACGATTGTTTAAAATTGATAGCAGAGCTCGTTAACAACAAAATTATTGTTTTGATTTTGGATAATTATTTGGCTGGTGAATATTATTCATTTCATACGGAATGATTCATATTATGTTTTTAGAAAAGCAAGACAAGATCAAAATAAGTTAAAAACTGAAAAAAGTATTAAAAAATAGGACTAGTATACCGACGAGTAATTGCCACATGGCAAATCAGTGAATCGGGTAGTAGAAATAACAGCACTGATATTTTTTCCAACTAAAATGGAGTTTAGCGATCTACTACTAGTAGTAGTAAGGACGGAGATTATTATGAAGGCAATGTATGTGTGCAAGTCATTTGTTTTATGGTAGCAGTAAAAATTGTTTGTTGGCTGCTGCACAGCCAGCTTGAGAAATTCCCACATTACCTCTTTTTATGCGTACTACGACGAAAACTGGCATCACACTTTGGTATGCATGCGCATAATGAATATATGTGCTTAATATGTATGCATGCTTTTTAATGCAAATGAATTTGGTTGAGGATGTACAGTCAGTGAGCCATGTGCATTTGTACTTAGCTTTGTGTCAAACTCTTTTTTCAAAAAAAAATGAAACTGTCGTCTGATGGCATGCTAGTTGCTATATAGTTATATAAGCCGGTGTAGAATGTCTGGCTCACACAAACCAAAAAGTGGTTCTGCGGTGATCAGGCTATGCTACTTTTTGTCAGCCTACTGGCCCAGGCCAACAACGAGACTAGTCAATAATGTTAATTCTAAATAGGGATAGTTGTTGTTAAGCTGAAGTGACATTAGTTTTAAGACAAGTGGTATGCGCTGATGATGGTGATGCTAATGGCTCTTGTTGTTTTTTCTCGTCGTGTCCCTAGTTCAATAAGCCTAACAAAAAATGTTGTGTTGATGATGATTCCCATTCTCTCTTGACTTTCTTACTCCTATTCTGTGTATAATCACCGAGTTTCTCCTAAACAGCTTCTTTACGTTCTCTATCTATCTCTCTCTCTTTTTACCCTCATGCCAACTCTCCCTCTCAGTAAACACTTTCTGGAATCTCCACTGGAAAACTCTCAACTACTGCTATTACTACTACTACTGCTGCTGTTACTACTACTACCTCAACTTCAACTGCTCTCATTATTAATTTTAACCACTTTCCGCAGACCCTATTCCATTGTACCTTGTCCTTTATGTCTAAAGTTATTAATAATTTAATATTTTTATTCTCAAAATTTGCGTTTGTGTAGAGGGTCGAGAATGCGTGAATTGTGGGGCAACATCAACTCCGCTCTGGAGACGAGATGGAACAGGACACTACCTCTGCAATGCTTGTGGTCTCTACTACAAAATGAATGGCCAAAACAGACCTCTTATCAAACCCAAACGACGACTCGTGAGTATCTACTTTTGTCAAATTTTTCTAACTCGGCGCATGCTTTTTGCCGCATATAAGGATACTTTTATTGCTTGCTTTTTAACCAGAACGTGCAGACATTTTAACAAAGATCATGCGTACATTACGTCACGGTGAGAATTAAGTCATTCATTCTTATTTTTAAAAAAATGAAGATAAGTGGAGGAAGCGTCAAAACAAATTTTCTTATCATCATTGCAAATCAGTAAAGGAGTTGTTGCTAGCCCTCTACAGGCTAGAGGCTCTACAGTCTAAAGAAAACTATACACGACTTATCAATACCATTTCTGCGAGCACTTTCGGTACATATCAAACATGTATGTATACTATATGAATAGAATAAGCGTGAAAATGACTTCTTTGCCAACATTTCTACACACAGGTAGAATTATGCGTGAGCACATGCATTTGCATGAGCAAGTTGATTAGCATTATAAAATTCGTACCTGTAATAATAATTTTTAACGCATCCATCGTCGTCGTATGACCCTGAAAAAGTGTGTGTGCATTAGAATTGCTGTTGCGTGCATGGCCAAGGAAAAGTGGCTATTACTATACAACAAGCTGCTGCTGCTGCTTTTTATTAACGATCATTATTATCATCACCGAGCAAATTCCCTTTTTTCTTCCATGAAAGTATGTACACGAAGGAGCTCTTTTCAGTTTATAACTCCTAAACGTACCTAGAGGTGTATCCGTTAAGCTTCAGCATTCGAGTCTCGGACAATGAGTCAGTTCGGCAGCCAAGCTGGCATCATCATGCAATGCAATGCACGGGACTCCTCTACATCTACATTGGGACAGCGAACGCAGTTTTGCCTTTAAATTTATTATTTTTTTTAAAAAAGAGATGTACATCCAGGCACATTTATTTGCAACACATTAGAATAGCGTTTACTTATGCTATCACGAGATGAGATGATTTATGAGTGCGCAGAGTTTTCCGACCAATTCCTTTAATCAATAGTAGACCACTCATAGTTAGTTCATTTCATTTGCATGCGTTTTCGATTCCGTTCTATTGATTGTTATCCTAGTTAATAGATTCTGTAATTGAATGAGGTTTATTCCAAGTTTTGCACTTTTAGACAAGTTTTTGTAGTAAGTGTTAGTTGTACATACTGGTCATGTAATGGGGAGCCTGTAAGATGTTTGTTTCGTCTCATGTTTCATCAGAAAGAATAAATGTTTCACTATCACCTCTGGCAAGATATAACAAGGAGAGAAGAATAACGAAGATTCAAAAGGTGTAATTATTTCCGGTTACCCTACCTTAGGTATATTTTTTACGAATGCTTCTGTTACAGAAATGCAGCGGCCATCCGTAACATTTTTTGTAATTACTTTCGGTCATATACTCCACATATTGAAACATGGTACATGTAATTTACCTACGACTTTATATGGATATTGTAAGGATTTTTCTTAAGCTAAAGGTAACTTTTCTAATTGGCTTTCGTTTGAAACGACTTTTTTTTGCAAGAAAAGAGCAGAAACGTGTCTTACTTAGAGAAGTATGCAAAGAAATGAGTAATTGCTTGGACAAACAGAAAATCTGTTTAATGCTGATGTGCTCTGGAGCGGACGAGAAGAAGAAGGTGGAATATATAGTAGTGTGACTCTTCAGCATTATTATTATGTACCGCCATGCCATGACCAATACAAGCATCCCTTTCTTCTTTTTGTGCAAAAAAAGAAAACCATTAAATACTGTTGGCATGTTCCCACACATTCACAACGAATTTGGAGAATGTGCCACACTATTACATTACGCATCATGCATGCATGCATTTAGAGAGAGAAAAAACTTTTGGAACCGGACGTATTCCCTCATTGACCAAACAGCTGAAAAGGTGAAACGCGACCAGCATTCCCAATCAACTCTTTTCGTTGCATGTAGCCACGAAAAGGCATTCTTAGTGTAGAAGTGTAGACTTGGCCGTAGTTGGAGTAAGTCAAAAGCGCATAATATTTAGTTTAGGGTAAAGCTACAATAAAGCAGCCCGTGCCCATTTTAACATTTTCTTTTCAAGAGCTGGCGAGGAGCACGAAGCAGCAGCGACAGACGGTTTATTAGGCCAAAAGTAGTAAACAGAGGAAGACATGTATCTCACATGATGATGAGCTCACCACAGACTCATGTTCCAATAAAAGTGATACATTCACAAAAAACGACGGATGTAGGCATGGAGCAGTACAAGCTGAGTTGCTCGAGGTACTATGACTGAGTAAAAGATACTGACTCTCGTTCTTTATTTTATTATCATTTCTTTTGACCAGAAAGGTGTATCAAAACGAGTTTAGGAGGAAAAGTCAAATTTTCTTAGCTAGAATACCATGATGATGATGGGAAGTTGGCAAGCAAGGCGCTAAGCACCTATTACCCACAGAAAGAAGGGCCAGTCAATATGGTGCACCGTTGTTCAACTTTTTATGATGCACTTTTGGCTATCCATATATACTTTATTACCTGCAGTTATATTTATATTCTATAAAACTCTTCTGTGCATCTAGCCTTCCGGTCTGAATTTCATACGTCCCTACTCAGTTTATGGTATTCAACGAATTCTGATGGTTAAAATATTGCAGGCAAAAGTCATCACGTACTTAAAACATAATTAAACGAAAAAAAATTGCTGTTAACTTAAAATGCATGAAGAGCACGAAAAGTGACAAAAAATATTTGTAACATTTCAACAAACTCTCAAAAGAAGCTTCCTCGTATCCAATCTATTTTCAAACGTTACATTTATATATTATATTTACTCCTTACTGCAAAAATCGTGTTACACGTTTGCACTTCAAGTGTATAGAGGTACATGGAGATTGTCTTAAGTTACATTCACAGCAGGATGAACATAGCATGTCCTTTTGGTGTAATCACAATGAGAGGTTATAAATACATACAATTCGTTAGATAGAATCTAGCTAGATCATAATTGCATGCAATATGTGTGGACGTTGTATTTTATAAAGTCATAAGCTACCGAAAGGATATTGCTGCTGCAAAAGAATTTGTGGAAGATTGTTGTCGGTCTTGTTAACAGTTTATGACGGCACTGTTGGGTTCCTATCACGTTCATCATTTTTACACTTTACATTCAGCTACTTGTTAAAATTAATGGACGTAGAACGCAAAGTCATAAAACGTACCACTTCCATTTTAAAAAAAAAGATAGGCAATGCATTTATAAACTGCACTGCAATTTCCGCAATCTTTTAGCAATCCGAAATGAGAGTGAGGAAGAAGTAATCGGGTATTAATTAGATGCTTGGTTGAGTCGCCCGCAAAAATAGAAATTGAATGAATTGCTGTAAATGATAAAAGAATGGAAGTGTGTGCATGTATGTGTCTTAATAACTATTGACTTTTCCGTTTCAATTTACAAAAATTGATAGAGAATATATGTGTTTTGTTATTTCATTCCATTTTCAATTTGGTTGCATATGGACATTAGATGATTGATGATTTCTAGATGTCTTACGAATGGTAAATAAAGTAGTCAGCTTGATTGTATTATTGTGAAAATCGGTGAAATAAGTGGTTTGTTGATTGGACCAATGTTTAAGTTATTTACAAACATCATGCATCCGTGTTTTGTTAGTGGAGTCTATTCAAAAGGTGGGGGCAGACATTACATTATTACCACAACAAAATGAAACCAAAACATTTGCTTTTTTTCTTGGTTGAAATTGAGTAGAATAAAAAGTTTAGGTGATTTGGTAGTGTCTTGCGTCTCTGCATACATAATACAAGCTCACAACTCACGCATCAGAAAAGTCTTTTGAGTTTTATGCACTCATTTCTATTCATGGGGACAAATAATGGGCACTTGGTACTTTCCTTTCATTCCGCTTTTCTACTCAATAAAGAATAGGGATGTTTGGAGAAGAAAAAGTAAAATCGTTGGAATCGTGTGTTAAGTTATTGTTCCTTTTGTGAAAGGAAAAGGTGTCCCTTTGGGAGAACAATTTGAATAAATAACGTGTCAATATTATGCATACATGCTAGCAATCCGACAAAGAATGAAACCATTTTATATATACTATACTCTCCCCGTTTGTCAGAGCTTTTTCTCATTTTTTTAACAAGTGAGATGTTATAGACCTTACATTTATACACAATTTCAACGTGGGCATATAGCGCGATTGGTGTAAAGGTTGCGAGTGATAAAAATCAAGCATGAAGTAAGAAACTGTAAAAATAGGGTGTAACAAGGAATCAAAAAACAACTTTATAACTTTTTACAATGTTGTTCATTGTATCTGTGTACCATATATGCTTGAATGAAGATATTCACAAAAATAAGCCAAAATTATTGTTGACTGAGTATTACATTGGTATACGATGAACGATGAAAGAAAGAAAGAAATAATAATCGAATAATAAATTAGACTTTCTTAGTAGGACAAATAACAAGGAATATTTTCTCCTTTTCTTCTCCTTTAGTGTCGGCCACGTAAGTGAAACAATTTCAAAAGTTAAATTGGAGAAATGAAAAGGGTTATTTTCTGGCAAATAAAGTCATCAAACACGTAGAGCTGCATATATAGACAATAGCTATAAATTGTCAAGTTGGGTTTGGCATATTTTTTCTCTCTCTCTCACTTTGTCGTCACCTCTTCTCACTTTGTTTGAAAATCAGTCAGAGTTGTATCAGGGAGACAATGACATATTCTCCAGTTTTGTTTTTCACCAACTTTTCCCAAAGAAAATAATTAGTTCCGAGTTTGATGTCTTGTTCACCTCACTTATCATACTTCTATATCGTATGTATTCATGGAAAACGTGCGTATCATTTGATTTCATCTTTTTCTTTCCAACACAGCTCATTTATTTTCTGACATTTCACCGAAAATTGTAGTTAGCGTCTTGGACTTGACTAGTTTAGAATCCCCAGTTGTGACTTATTGACTCGTTGTTTTCCTTAATCCCCTATCGATGAACCAGACAGTTACATGTCAATGACAAGAGAGAGCTGGTGAGATTTTGAGGGTTGATAGAAAGAAGAAAAGTTATTTTACTGGAATCAATCATTTCAATTTAGGAAAGCAGGACAAGACCTTCAAGGAAAACGGAGATAAGGATAGCAACTCAAGTTGATGACTGTGTACTATTTTGCAAGAAATGAACGTTTTTAATATCATATTATCCTTAACTCGTCTTGGCCATATTATGCTGATAACCCAACTCTATTATATGATTCAATACTTGTTCTACATTTTCCGTCGTAGCCCTTTATTTACGTTTGTTGAGGTTGCAATTTGATAGTTTCTTAGTCATTTAAAATCAATACTTTTAATAATTGTGTCCATCGTATTCCTTAAACTAAATTATGCTAGCTTTGCCTTGACGTGGAAGCTGGTGGTGGCGTGGTGAAGAAAAAATGGTTGATGTTTCATATTCAATTGAGCAGAGTGTATGCATTTAGAGTCCGCTATTTAGTAGTCCCCGTAAACATTGCCATTGTGTTTGCAGTGGTGCAGAGAGAGGGTTTGTATGCGTATACCGATTCACCTTAATTTTCTCCGAATGTAGCGAAGTGGAGCCACGGCGGTACTGTTCCTAATCAAATATTCATTTCCTCTAATGAAACTATTTACAAGAAATATTAAGTATAAAAGCTGAGTTAGCAAGCAACTCGCAACTCAATCTATCAACCACCGACAACGTTTGCTAGAAATGCTGTTCCAACCAGGACAATAATATGAGATTGGATACGGATTGAAAATTGTAGTTTACTAGGAAGGACGGACAACCAATAGTACGATAGCGACCCTAATATACAAGCATACTTATGCAAGTCTTTTCGTATTGATTTCATAACGTAAAGCAGTGTTGTTCTTTTCCTTCTGCTTTCATTATTGTGCAAAAAAAAAACTCGTGCAAGTTTGTAAGCACGTCAAAAACCATCGTACATACGAACTCATCAAGAGACTCATTGATATTTTATGAACAAGTATACACAACAACATTGGCCGTAAAAATGGGAAAAAAACTATCACCAAATCTAGCAGCAAGTATAGGGAACGTACACTTTAAGCTAGCCACCACTGACGCTGTGACGTGGTCGTCATTATTAAAGCAACCATTTTCGATTAGATTGCAATAAAAGTATAAAAAAACAACGCATCCTATAGCCAAAAGGTGTTAAAATGATTTGCTTTCGCACTTTTGTTGTCAGCTTAAAAAATATGCAATGAAAATAAGACGCATGCTCACATTTTGCCGTGGATGCACTTTCCTTTTTATGTCATACATGCATCTAAAAGGATTTTCGTTTCTCGGTCGATACGAAACGCGTACAACACAAAAATGTTTGGATTATTAGAGATACATAAATACGAAAGAGGCAAACAAGGCAAAGTGCAGGCTAAAACCAACATTATTAGATGGTTTATAAAGCCTAAAAATGTTCCTTATAATCCAAATCATGGCACCTTTCCCAAAAAAAATCGTATAATGTTATACGCTGCATATACAAATATATAGTGGAAGGTACTTCATAATGTAGGGAAAGCGACGAAGGGGGGAAAACGTAAACATTGGCAATCCAAATTCTTTGATGGAGAGCTCGTGTCTGCTCTGACGGTCGATTTTTCTCCGGTTTCACATGATGAAAGAAGGCATGAGTCGTACTTTTCTTTCTCGATCCAAAATTCTAGCAGGATGGAGTAGTTTCTGTGCGAGTTGTGAATATTGTAGAACAATTCTCATGTCATTGTCATCACTCCGTTGCGTTTTCCTTCACCGAAAGAAAAATGAGTGAAATGCACGTGAAGAAATGTATGATAGTGTATTATTCACTCATTCTTTCTTGTCATTATTACGTACGTTGTATTTATATTCACCTTTTTTGTGATGGTGAAGACGATGACGGTAATGTGCAATGTTGACAATGTGATCGCTGTTCTTGTACTTTAAAAAAACGGCACGACACTTCGAATGCGTTTTTTACACCCGAAAGTAAAAGGATGCATTAAGAAAATTGAAGGTGGAGACTTTGCTTGCTTTTTTTCTAAAGCACTTTATGAAATGTGGAGTTAATAAGTGACCACAATGAAATATGAGATATGATCGCGTAACGAGATGGACAAGAGATGAAAGCACCTTTTTGGTTGTTTACATGTGTCAAGATGGTGTAAAGGATAGGAGAAGCGTGGAAAATGCATAAGATACGTGCTATGCCTCTCCCAAACTTGTGTTTTTGAGACTGGACAGTGGCAACATTTATCCGACTACTATGCTATGCTGTCCATTTTGCAACTTTATACTTTTGCACATTCGATTAACAAAAATTGTTTTAAAGCGGAAATAAAAATGGAATTTTTACGAAGCTTCATTATCCTCAGACTCGTTTCGTAACGAGGAAAGCGGTAATTTCTCACAGCCAGCTGAGCTAAACTGCATAATATGAACTTCCCATGACGCTCGTTTACTCTACCGTGCCCACCATGTACCATTCACATTATTCAAATGAATACGCAAGCTAGCAACTAATTTCTGCTCACTGAACCCTATAAATATTTTAGCCATATGTTTTACAACCCGACCGTTCTGAATAACTAATCGAATTGTGCGAATACACATGTCAAAGGGGAGGGTCTCACTCCATCAGAAAAAGATGTTGAATGTAATACATTGATGATAACGTGGTCTATACTTTTTAGAAGTGGTGCCGCTTTTCCCACCTCTGCTTCTACCAATTTGTACAATCATATTTGGCAAAATTTAAGTTTGAAAAATGAACTAGTCTTCTTCTGAAGTCCGTCTTTAGTGAGAACTAGATAGAAAAACTCAAAAGTTTTTTGCTTGTTAATACTGTTCTTATTATTTGAGTGATTGCATATATTGTTAGGCATTATGAGGGTGAAAGATGAAAACTTTTTTCTTGTTCTTACTATTATGTACTATACATAATATGTAGTTATGCGTCAGCATCATCATGATTGTTTTCGTTTACAGTTTTCTCTTTGGCCTGGCCTCCTCCTCCTCCAATTCAGATGAAAACAGTATTAACATCAGGCAACAATTTTTTTCTACAAGTTCAAATCTCTATGCAGTTCGATGATGATGATACTTCCCAACAGTATAAGCAAAAGATTTTTTTGAAAGCATTGAATTGAATTGGAATGAATAAGTTGAAAAACGCAATATGTTCATGAAATAGCTATATTGTATTGTAACATGCATGCAGAGATAGAAGCATGGCAGAAGAGAAGGAAGAAATGAATGTGATATTTTATCTGCAACTTTAATCTCTATTTTTCATGATTTGCGCTCTATTCATGTTTGCTCAACTATCTATACAAGTAAATGAAATGGTATGTGATGGTAGACACAGTGTACACGCATCATCATGTTTTCAAACGTTTTTTCTCTCTCTTTCTAAAGTTTCTAAAGAGACTCGAAATGGACTGTGCGCATAATGTGTTCAGCATACATGTCTCATCGTTATTGTTCCGCTTTGACTTTTGGTATTCTGTGTGATTTCTACCGTCCCGACGGCATTTCTTGCTCAGCACAGTCAGAAGAGGAAGGAGGAGGAGGCGAAATTGTGATGGTGAGGAGGACAAGAAAATAGCGCATAGCAAAAAGAATTTGTCACGACTTTCTTCATCCCTTTTATATTTTTTTTGCTTTGCTTACTACAATCACTTATCACATTGTTGCTGTAACACACGGACTTTTCTGATTTTCATAATGTATTCATTCGTGTATTGCCTCAGCTCGACATCATCATCATTTCGTCCTGCTATTATGTGCAGCGAAGGCTATTCACTTTTTTTGTTGCTACAATAAGCATGCATCTTAAACAGAGTGCTTGCTCAACATAAAAGAGCATCGACTTGGAGGAGAGTAGTATTAAATATCCATCCACCAATCCATTTCCATTTTGCCTTCTATCTTCTTGTGAAACGACGACGAATGTCAATGTGGCACTTGCTATTAATATTTAATAAAAACTACAAAATGCCATCGTGGTGTACACATCAAGTAGGTTTATTTATTGTGATGCATTAATGTAAAGTATTGTACATAAATACATGAGGACAAAAGTAACATTTTCTCCGTTCTTCTTCTCCTCATCCCCCATCATGTGCATCCCTATTACAGATTAGATGTAAAAAGATTTTTTTCTTCTCTTCAACGAAAGGAAGAAGATGTGATTTGTGATCGAGATAAGATAATGGTGCATGCGCATGGATGAGAAGTATAGGTATTGTATGGTAATGGTGGTAGTGGCAAGCAGCAGAAGAGCATTAAATTGAATAGGAGAGGACGAAGACTCACTTATTCAGAGTTGACTGCACTGTTGTTAAAATCAAAAATTACTATATTTTGTATGACCGTGTCGTACCAAATCTTTAAAAGTCATTCCCATGTTCATTTCTGCCAAATAATAGCATCGCCATGTACCTAGTCATCCCTCAAAATGTTTGAATACATAATAAATATAGGCTGTGAAGTAGTGCTTTGCAATTGCAATATTTCACTTATGCCCAGGCACACACAAAGCGCCCAAAATTCTATGTAACATATTTACAAAGACGCAGCATTCGAGGATTATATATGTGGGCTCACACTTATTCGTAACAATTTTGATTGTAAAGTTTCAGTAAAAACAAATTCCTACACAGCTTTTAAAACAATGTTGAAAATACAAATACTAGAATGAAATGGTAGTAGTTTACTTTTGCTGTCGTCTCATTGAATATGATCATGTTTCTCATTGAAACAAAGAAACAAGTCTAAAAATGTTAAAAAGAAGCACCAAAAGTGTAATCATCCTGGTAGCTGAAGCGAGAAGAAGGATATGGCGAGACACCTCAACAAAAGAATGCAGACTTTTTTTGAAAAGGATGAAGGCACAATGCAGCTTCGAACATTTTTTAAAGTTCTGCTGCAAGGGGAATTTATGTAGCGTTGCATGTTGTATTTACAACCGAATAAAAACTGCAATAATAAAAATTGTACTTTTTCACGAAAATATTGGATTGGAACTATTTGCTAATTCCTCATCTTTGACTACATTTCCTGATTGTATTCTGTTAAACATTTTCTGTTGCAGCTCAAGCTGTTTTTCGTGGCAATACTCATACTTGTCCGATTGCAGAAATAAATTTTACTGACAAATGTCATGATCATTTGTGAGCAGCAGTAGTGCTGGTATGTAATCACAATCGTGATGGAAAGTAAGAAAGGACTGCATAGCAGAAAGGAAGCAACTGTATCCGATTTACACCGCATGACAACCAGTTGACTTTTTTTCTGAAGCCGTATGACAAGAACATGATGATGATGAGAAAGGACTAGCTTTGAGACTATACACCTAGCTGACAGAACTCAGAAAAAGGAAGAACTAGAGGGAAAAGAGGAGTAAGATATGATGCATTGCATTACGTGCAATAGTCGCTACAGGCGAAACAAACAGTGTAACAAGAAGCTGTGTTGCTAGTGGTGCTCTATTGCCATCCTCCCATATCTGACTTGCCATCGTGGTCGCGTATCACTTGATGGAATCTGCATCACTTGTACCATCTCTCTCATGTGCCACATCCACTGAACATTCGCTCCTATGCTTTTCACTATTTTGCTTGCTCTCATCTCACACAAGCACACCAGATAACGATAAATAGCAGATGGAGAGGAGCGAGCGACTTGCTCTCCACAACGCAAAGGCAACAAAATCTAGTGTAACAAGGAAGAGAAAAATAGGAGGGGACTATCCAAGTCTTTTGTACACTCAATTCCATGATGCATAGGGAAAACATGCGTCGAGCTATAAGTGGTGATGCAGCAATCCGAAAACATCTCTCCGCCTTTCTAAAGAAAATTTCCGCATCCAAAAATAGAAATCTGTAGTAGAAACGGACATAAATTCAATTACATACAGGATAGAAACAGCAGATGTCTTGTTTGCTTTGGATTGCGATAAAAATCGGAAAGATTTTTCCTTTATGTAGAAACTATATAATATGTGTACACATTTTATTACTATGCATGTAAAAAAGCAATAGCAGCTACCACACAGCCCTTTGGAGTGTGCTGCTAGCTATTAGAGAGAATTATTGTTGAGGGAACACATTGATAGTTTATTAGCATTTGAATATTTAACGGCAACAAATTTCAGAGCTCTGGTGTTGGGAACTGATGTAAACGTCATAATATAATGGAGGATACATATGGAAAGCAGAACCGGTTGATTACAGTGCGTAATATTTAGATAGCTGAATGAAGACATGATAATTGTTCAGTAAATATAGCAATACACCAAATTCGCTACATTCGAAATAAATGTGGTGCACACCTTCTGTTTACATTGCCACAAACAGTGATTATCCTCAATTATATTCTCATCCGTCGGTACTGTATAATCAGAATGTTAGTTTACACTTTGGGCTTTCTCAGGAAAGGGACTCTCTTCCCTATGTATGTGCAGTATTTTGCTGGTATTTTGGGGAAAGGAAATAATGATAGTGGATAATATTGTTCATTTTATAATCCAAGTTTTGGCTAAAGTTTTAACTTTATAGTTTCTCCGTATTTGTTCTTTAAAGCTAAATTTGAGGGTTTAACAATAATTAGAAGTTGCTGATATAACATTAGAATGCTAAATTGCGTCCTCGAGTTGTATCTGCAATTTGCATGGTTTCGGCTTGCCCCGTCTTTCTAATTCAGTCAGTATTGATCGGAATCGGAAATCAAATTACAGGAATTAGAGCCAGTGCAAAATTTGACAAGCAATTGGTGCTATTCATGTAAATGTATGTGGCAGTAGGCAGACGGTTTTTTCCAAGATTTTTTATTCATATGTTAGCATGTATAAGGTCAACGTTGTCTTCGTTGAGTCTAATGGGTGATATTTTGTTTTGAGTAAATCGGTGATCCAACCAATGTCACATTGTCTAAAGTACGCGGTATCCGAATTGAACCAAATGCAGCAACAAGGCCGTCTGCACGTTGTGGTTGTGGGACATTAACTTTTCCATAAAAGGAAAGTTAAAATGTGGATGCTTGAAATGTCATGAGTTATCACTAGTTTCTTTCAAAAATGATCATGGACAGTTCTGTGCTACAAGATCTTTGTTGTATTAAGTTTGCTGCGCTTAAACGCGTACATAATCTGTACACAACATAATCGGAACGCAGTATAAGCTTTATAATTTTGCTTTCAATTTGTTTCGTCAGTCATGCAAAATAAAACTAGAAATAATAGAAAAATAAAATATTTTTTCCTGTTTTCAATGCTTAATGATTCACAAATTAATACTTCTTCTGTAGTAGTTGAATACGCTAGCAAGCTTGAGAATGAATTTTTAGGAACGCCTTGACCATGTCACTGCAAGTGTGCAAATAATAATAATAAAATAGCATAGTAAGACATAACGCGCTTGTTTATGTAAGTAGGGTTTTCCCTGGGGCTACTGAAAATCCAAATTTTCCTTGATTTTGGAAGAAAGATAAAACGCGGAATATGTGTAAAAATTGTTATATATTTCATGGTGTTGTTTATTAGTAAATCAATGAGGGAAAAGATGTGTTTTCTGGGATGCAGTGTGAGCAAAAGATACGCAAAAGGAGAAGGATGCATTGTTAGAACTAATCAGTGATTGCCCACAAAGATTAGAGCGGGGGAGCGGATACGTAATACAAGATTCTCACATAAACATAGTTTCATAAAGATAACTTATCAATTCTACCACTGGTGATTACTTGCTTTTCTAAGGAAAAGGAGAGGAAGTAGAGTACAAGTCTTGTCGGCTCACATGAAAAAACAAGGTGAAGCAATAACATGGATAAGGCTGAGCGAATTTGACGTTTTTATTGCTGCTTGCTGGGAGATTTTCATTCAGTTTCTTCTTTCATTCATTCATTTATTTAGCTTGAGAATGTAATCATTTTTTCTCATGACGAATGTGTGGTTATAAGTTGCTCATTTAGATCATTATGAGTTTCATATTCCAGCTTCTGGAAGAAATGATTCTTGTGAGTCAGGTGCTGATCATCAATGTCATTATTATTCGTCAATATATAAGATTTACCATATATATTATGAGCTATTTATGTGTGCAATTCCCAACATTATGAAAATTTGTATTAACACCAAACAAGCAACAGTCGAATGAAATATTTTACACACGGTTTTGATTAAATTCCCATAAAATACTGCCAATGTTGGTTTTTACGGATCATTTGTAAACTCATCAAACAAAAGAATGCTTAAAGTAAATAAGCAACGACAATAGACGTATATAGAAAAGAAACCATTTTCAGGGAATCATCTTTTTTTTAAATAACGAATGCGCATTTATACTCGGTAAAGAAACAACCTTGATTCATCAATATTACATCCACGCATTCAAGAAGTGTGATTTGTGAAACTTTTAGAAATGAACCAGTTTTCTATTGTGGATACTTTTATGCAAGTTTATTTGATATTCCTGTTTGAGATATCATTTCCCTCCAATGTGACTCGGCCACTTGGATTAAACTTGAGTTGTAATAATTGTTATTGCACAAGGTCGTACGTACGTAGATAATGTGATATCCGTTCCATCGGACCGTCGGCATACACGTACAGCGTGGTATACGATATAAATTCAACAGAGCGTGCAACCGCCGCCAGCACCAAAACTACTACCCGTATCCAGATACTCTACAGTGATACTCTAGTTTTGATTATATGCATGAAATAAGAAATGCTAGGCACAAAATATTGTACTAGTAAACTGAAAACAAGGGAGAGAGAGACGGAAAGACATTTAGCTAATGATGATGATGATACTGTTGCAGTTTTTGTTCTTGGAGGATAGGAGGAGGGGAAATGAAATAATATTTTAATGATATCACGCTCAACACCATTAATTAGTTGAGCAAAAGCCAAGTTTTGCTGTGTGCACTAGTTTGGTATATACCTACTGGCTGGATATTTCTCAGGGGAATCATTCAAATTCAACATTCAGCCATTTCATTTCCATATGCGGTTGGACTGCTCCCTTAATTTAATGTGCTGTGCTAAATATGAAGAATGGCTACAAATGTAATGGTTATTGCTTGTGTGATGGAGCGTACACAAAAATATAAAGGTGCTAGCTACTGTATATATTGCTTCTCGTGGTGGTCTAGTGTGGAGCAAGTCGCCGTATTTCACATTCATTAGGTACATTCCTCCCATTTCTCTCTAAACCATCCATCCATCGTGAGATATATTTTTTGGAATTCCGGTTTCATTATTACATTTGCATCTTGAAAATGAGAATAAAAAATTAAAGTTGTGAATGAGTTTTTCTTGTACATTACGAAATACCATGCACATGCCAGTATTGCTTATGAAATGGTTGAAGGAAACTAGAAAAAGATGTGACTGACTGACTGACTATATTAACGATATTTTTATGCCTTTTGCTCAAATATATACTCCCCATAGTCCTCATCGAGTAGTTGAGCAGACTAGTTTTTGGTGTGAATTTTTTCCAGAATCTTGGAAACTGCAGCGAAGCTCATTTCCCATACGAAATTAATTGGAGTCTTATTGTGTGCTTTTGATGGAAAGACGTTGATCGTGGTAAATAATGTTGTAATTTATATGCATATCTTCTACTTTTATTTCATGTTGTACTTGTTCATTTTTCTTGTGAGAGAAGATCAAGAACAAATAATGTTATCAGGAAGATGATGATGGTCTTTAGGTTGTTTTTAGATGTTTTTTTGCAGTTCACAAGTTATAATAAATGTTGAATGTGAACGCGACAATACCATGTAATTTTTATTACTCAAAAAGTAGTTTACTAGATGCAAATAAATATTTTTAGTGGAAAACACGCTCAATCACGAGAGATTATTCTTTTTATTTCATTAGAGAGCCAATTAAAAATCATAAGGCTGAGAAGAAATGAGAACTGGACGCCATGATTTTACTTTGAAAAACATATAGAGTATATTCTCATTTTATATTTGACAAAAAAATGGGATAAGTCGAGGGGATATATGTATATAGACAGGATTATAATATGTATTACTATTTTGTTTGTATGCTCTTCCCCTATAAAAATACAAATCGCCGAATGTTTATTCTTTTTTTTATATTTCGTCATCATTCGTCGTGATACTAATACACAATAATACTAATACACAATAATACACGCTTTTCATGGAACAAAATGGGACTTGAGCACGCATTTAGAATGAAATAGTGTAGCAAACTTGAAAGCAAGCCTAGTTTTACCTACTCCATTGCTTTGTGTATGTAAGCTCGTGCATTTTTATCGAACTGTTTCAATTTTTGAGTAGAGAGAGAGGAGCTCAAACAAGCACATTATAAACTGTAAAACTTAGCGCACCGGAAAGCACAGCATATGTTCAACTCCTTTTTGAATGTCCCATTTCATTTCATATGATGATGGTAATGATGGAACTTGCTTGAAAGCAAAATTTATTCTTTTTTTTTCAAGTTATGAATTAGTGACTCAGGTATATACAAAGGGGAAATACATGCTATGAGAGTTGAGAGGCATTCACATTGGGATACAATTATTATTGAAGGTGATATAAGTGACTCTGTAAAAAACATGATGACTGTATGCTTAGCTTAGCCATGCCACAAGCAAACACAAACAATGAGAGCCCATGATAATAATATGCATGTAAAATGTAAAGCACATGGGTATATTTCGGATGGATAGACAGATGATGGGGTCCATTTTTGTCCCCGCTGGAAGCCCATTCACAATTGAGTGGCTTTGTGCCGTGTCCTCTTGTACAAAATGTGTGTGTCTATCTCCCTCTCTTGTATTCTATTATGTCGCACTCGCTCTCCCCTTTTGTCCGTTAGATTTTACCTGTGTAATCATGATAATCTACGTGTACGCCAGGCCTCCTTCATTTTTCTCCTCTTCTCGTATTACGCACTTCTACACTCAACCAGTACTGTATACAATTTATTTGTCCCAACCCAAACATTTTATTTTTTTTGCTACTCTTATTATTCTGCTACAAATACTCCGCGCATGCATGTGTGCATTATATACTAATGCTAAAAAGAATACTAGAACAAGCGAGAGGATTGTCATTAGTCCTCTTTAGTTATAAGCGTTTTGGGAGTAAATCCGCACAACATTCCTTTTTTTTACATACAAATGATGACAATTTGACAATCACTCTTTTATAATGTATGTTTATCAATACAGTTTAAGGGCTTTCTATATATATGGTATTTTACATGCTGAAAAACTGTTCCATCTTGATAAGCACAACAACAAAAGAGGTGGGACTGATGCTACTTGATAGAGTGAGAATAGTAAAGTATTTACGAGTTTTACAATTCCATAGGCTCAATGAAGCTTGCTCTGATTGTTTTTAATCGTTCATTCAGCCAACAACGCAGCTAGAATGGACAGTTTTCAGTTGATGTGACAAAATCTGTAATGCCTTATGCAAACTTCCTCAATATCTTAATCTCTATAACTTTTAGAGTTTTAGCAGCTCGTTGCTACCTACAAAATTGCAAGTTGACTAAAGGAATGAAAATTTTTCGTATTATTACTTGTGCTAGGGTGGAATCCTCTTAGGATAGGAAACACTTACATAATATACATTTCTTATTCCGGATGAGTAAGCAATTTCCTATTTTCTCAAAAACAAGTCCTAGAATTTCCACTCTTGTACATTACTACGAAAAATACTCTCATTTTCACAGAAGGAATACAATGTTATATGGGAAGTTAAGAAAGAGAAAATGGGATGCGTTTTAATATCCCTCATTTTGTTCCCATGTCGTGACATCAGCAAACAGAAAGCGGTGGAAGTAAAATGGAAAATTAAATGGGATATTTAGCCCATTCTTTCGGCCGTTTTTGTTCCCTTCTCAACTTCAATTCCTCAAGCATAGTTGCTTAACTCGGAAATGGGATGACAATTGTGATTTTCATTTGGCTTTTTTTTTCTTTTTTTTACCAGCATTTGTTTCTTAATGGTAGCATTTAGCCAATCGATTTCGTTTTCATCCTCATCATCAAATTTTGTGTGCTTGCTAGTCTTCGTCTTCATGTATTTTAATGTTAGCAGATTCTCAAACTATAGGCATATATACGCGCTGTGATAACAGTAATAAAGAAAGAGAAGCGCTACTGAATGAACATGGCTCGTATGCGGAGGAGAAATGGATAGTTGTGCTGGAAAAGTTTTTTTTGGAGTGAAATGCGAGTGCAACCAAGAGCAAGAGAGCCCCTCCTCATCGTTTTTCGTCGAACCGACACGGTCGATTTTTGTCTCCCTCACTTTTCTCCTCTCTCTCTCCCGCACTTGAGGATGTAATCTCTGAGTCAGCATAGCAGCATAGTAGTAGCTAACAACGGTCGTTTTTCACAGGAGTACGACCACCAGCTCTGCTGCTTCTGTGCTTCTTGAGAGAGAGAGAAAGAGAAAATTGGAGAAGAACACACGTCTCTCTAACTCTCCTTCCATCTCTTTCACGAGCGATAATCCAATGTGACTATGTGTGCACATGTACATTGAATGTGGATAGAATGTGTAAGGGAAATATAGACCGGCGCATTCCCGTATTTTCTCCGTCCCTACCCGATTCCCTTCTTTTCTTCCCTTTTCTTCTTCCAGGCTTATCTCACGTTTCTCGTCGAGATGCATTTTCAAAATTCGGCTGGAGCATCAGCCAACCAATATTATCATCCAGTTTCTAAAGGAGACTGTTACAGAATAATATGTAGTTGATAGTGAGTGGAGCACGGAAGACGAACAGGCCAATCTTTAATGCAACGAAAATAGAACCGTACTCTCTCTCTCTCTCTAGCACAAGCAAGACACCAAAGCTATGTTACTACCGTTTTTCCCATCTATCTTCCCTGTCCTCCTCGTCGTCTCCACCGTCCTCCCATTATATTCATTTTCGGTGGCAATCTCATCAGAAACCTCGGTGAATGCTGCGGAGCGTAGCATCACAATCTGGGAGAAAAGAGATTGCGATAAAAACTTCCCCCTTTTCATGAATACCTCTTCACTCACAACCAACCCAACTGAAATAAATGGAAAATCTCTCTTTCTCTTCTTGTCTCTCTCTCTGCTTTGCAATAATAGTGTAGACGTTTTATTCTATAGAACATTTTGCTCCAAACATGTCTATATACATTTAAATTGTAAAAGATGGCTGTTTGTAGACTCAATGCATGCCATGATGCTATTCACACAAGATGAGATTGTTGACTCGCTACAAAATTCTAATCTTTTTTGGAGCCTTGTTGACTCACTCTTTGCAGACATTGTTGTGGTTTCTCTTTGTGTCGCAGCTCATAATATTCTTCAATCACAATCACAACAATGGTCGTAATAAATAATTTGTATGTATGCATGTGGATTACTATATATGTGAATGCCTTAAAATGAATTGCAAAAGGAAGAGTAGACATTTACTACACAATCGTAGCTAGTAACGCACTCCATATAATTCAAAAGGAAGATGAATTGTTTCTCTCTTTTCGTAACATCTAAGATCAATACTTCTTTTCCTAAGATGCCCAGACTAGGGGAAGGAGGAGATAAATGTCTTTTGAGGAAATCATAGGGTGGCTAATGTGGTTATAGGTAGTCACTCTTGCTGATTTTCGACATTAATAATTTCAATGGGATAGTTTCAAAATTACAAATTTGGTTTGAATCTAATAAATCAATATTATGGACATTGCAGCAGAATAACTTTATAAGTTTAGATGAAAAAAGACTCGCCTTCGCCCAAAGCATTGCTGATGCTTATAGGGAAGATTTTAGTTGTGCAATTATAAGTTCATAAATAATCAAAAAGGCTTCTCTGTTGTATGCGCAAACCAAAATGAAAGAAAAGGGTCCAGCACATTCTCAAAAGGTTATATCACCACAGCCCTTATTCTTACAAGTCTGTTGGTTTAAAGAAGAAAAGTTGGAGTGTTGGCAATTGGTTTGGTTACATTCTGACTGAAGTGTATGTATGATGTCTACTCTGTCGCCACTCGTCTCGCCTGTCAGTCTACAAAAAATGTCAACTTGTCACCATTGTTCTGTCATTTTCTGGTTCCATCCAAATTTAAATCCCATAGCCAATGGAACCAGCAACTGCATGAGTGTTGTATCATCGGACAATTAATGGTCGTATGATGATGAGAACTGTCATATAACTGCAAATTCATAAGTTGTACTCAGATTTGCCAAAGTATTTGTAAGATCATGCCCAGAGTAAGTGCAGTTTGTTGACAATTGTAGATGAAGAATGCTAAAAGAATGCATTTGATAGAAAAACAAAGTTTAAAATCATTTTCCAATTCATTCCGTCATTCTCTATATATGTTGCATTCATTGATTGCAAGGCTGTGACAAAAAAAGGTTTCTTTTGCTGGAGACAAGTACAGATGATGATGGGGACTTGGAATAGTTGGAATGTTGGTGGATGAAAGCTGAAAACTTTTCAGTTTTTATTATTTGCTCCCAAGTTGAATACAAGAAAAGAATAGCTCCATTTCATTTCGAAACCAAGTGAGTTATGACCTGACGCTCGATAGGTCCTGAAGAATTCACATTTTTCACGTTTCGTAAGACATAAGTCACTTACATGTTCACATGCGCTCACACAAGAAAACTATTTATCTCCTGAACAAACCGTTTTCCAGTGTTTAAGTGGATGATGGGAGCAGGGAGCACAAAAGATTTTCTTGAATGGTGTGTTTTGGGAACGTAGAAAAAGTCTGTTTGTTTGCCCCTGTGCCTCATTACATTTGTAAGCGTAAGACTCTAATGCATTTTGATTTGGTACTTGCTTGTGCAAATGTGGAATGAATGAAGTACAAACTCATGACATGATAGCTTACTATAATGTAGCTACTTACCACTCAATTACCCGTATTATTCTCTCAAAAACTGCTTTTACATAATGTTGTCCAACCGACAGCTTAATCATCGCAATCATCATTATGTTTTCACTCACACAACCAACTTTTAAGGAACGCATAATATACCTGCTTGCTGCTGCACGATACCAAAAATCTGTGCTATTTAGTCAGTTGTTCAGTGGTGTATTCACAAAAGGGACACAATGCATTTAAAGAAGAGATTAAGGGATTTCAAACATAATCGCATGAACAATACTGTGATTTGCTTCAGAAAATTCGTTTATTGACTATCCCACATTGTTTAATGACATGACAGTGTCAAAACAAGGAATTGAAAAATCAAAGCGTGAGCAATAATTTTGAAACTGTAAGTTGAAATGGAAGGCATTAGCTGGATTCTTAGCGTTTTACCATTGGTCATATCCTTCATCGGGATCTGCTGCCTGCAACACAAATTCACACCCAAATTATGAGATAAAGTGTAACAATATACAACAATTTAAGTTGTCTTTTTTTTAAAGTCTTTACATACGTCAACGTCTCGTTTTTCCATCAAGCTCATCGACATCACCATTGCTATAAATTAAGAACATGTCATCTTTACAATTCAAATAGTGTAACTTTGCAGAATGTAATAAAAATTTATTTTGTCTCTCAATAATTATTGTTACCTATGGACAGCAGTAGAAAGAAAAGTACGGTGCTGGCGTAACCGTTCATTTTAAGACTTGTTTTGAAGCTGAAAAGTTTTTAAGACTTTTTTGCTGCTGGAAGTGCAATTGAAGAATGACCTGAAATCGATACTTGTAGCTAAAATCTCGAACCTATTTATACAAACATGTCTAGCGTCCCTGTTGAGTTAGATTGCCCCATGTCATTTAACTATTTGTTTGTTTTAATCTTATCGCTACCGCATTGCTACTAATTAGCGGTTATCTTTACAACCATTACTTAATTGATGCTGACAAGGAGCCTAACGATAGTGGACTGTAAGAGATAGGGTGATAGGACCCGTTCGGGACAAAAACAATGTAATTAATTTCCATATCAATGTTAGTTATTTCTGGTTTAGACTGGAACCTATCCATACCATTTTACTTGCTGTGTATAATTATGTCTATCCGCATCTCACGTTTCCAAATTGTTTTTTAAGATACACGTCTCCCTAATTGCAATGACTGTCTCACGCAAACATTTCATTTTTACTGTTTAAAGGGTTAATTTTATGCGTAACGGCCTTTACGTATATACATTAATCAACAAGGTGTAATTATGTATGTAGTACTAGTTTTACATATGTTTTCATATGCAACCTCCACGCTAGAGTAGCTAGGTTGTTAGTATTGATATTGAAACTGCTACCTCATCGGCCCGTGACCACTGGTTTTGGATGGATGAGCAGGACATTGCAAATTCTTGGCGTTTAACATGATTTATTTGAATTCCTTCTCCGCCTTTTACTTTTGCTAGCGATGCAAGAAATTTTGAAATCATTAGGAATTTTATTTAGTGCAAGATTTAAACAATTATGGTATTAAAAAGTTTTGTGCACATATGGATTACCTGCGTCTGCTAAGGAGAAGCTCATGCGTAGCAAACGGTACGCGTGCGTGCTCCATTTTAATTCTCATTCTAAATCATCTTGATTACGATGTACACATGTAAACTCAGACAATTTTTTATGGCACATTTTGCAAAAGGAGCAATAACTCAAGTTGAAAACATTAATCAGCAATATATTGAACCATTAATTTTTATATGTATAATATGCTACACAAACATGCACAAAACTGTGAACGCTGTATTTTATAATCGAAACGTGAAAAATGGAAATTCAGTAGGAGCAGATTAAAGTCAAGGTTATTAGGGGAGGATTAATAGTGGATATGAAATGTGAAAACAACTTGTTCAGGCCCATGCATACTTGAAACTATTCGTGCTCATTGACCGTCTGTCTTCATCAAGTCTTATTGAAGAAGTTGACCACACCAATTCAAAATGCTCTGCTTTTCTCAATTGAAATGCTTCAGCTAATCGTAGCCTGTACAGTAGCAACAAAGTAGCAATGACCAGTGTATGTATGATCAGTAATAAATGTTATTGTATCAGTAAGTTAAATCAGAATGCTAAATGAGGTGAGACAGTAAAAACAACCTTATGTTACGTAGTATCTCAATATTTCCATACTTATTCTACAGCAGCCATAATAATATGCATTGTAAAAATTGTTTTAAGACGCGTGCTTCATTTTTCTTAAAATACGTTTGCAGTATCATTATCTTTTAATCTTCATGTACATACATGCGCACTACAACATACTCGCATATATCTTTGCGATTAGCATCAGGCAAGTTTTTTAAAAGAACGAGGCACCCTATTATTTTAAATGTGGTTTTATATGGGACCCTAGCAATAGTTAGTTCTGATTAATATGATGCCTAGGCATTTGGCTACTAGGTACGGTGATGATCACCAACCACGTCAACGTGTAGCAGGTTACCCTTATACTTACATCACATAATGTCTATAGGAGATAGATACAGTGAACATTTTCGCTCCACAACCTTTGTTTGCTTGGTTAGCGCTAGTGTGATAAAGAGGAGTAAACACTAATTACATGTTGTTACTCTTCTCTTGCTCATTATTAATCATGTACGATATGTCCACAATGAGAGAGGTGGCTAACTAACGTTACGAGTTTTCATCTCTTGATGATAAGCAAATAGTTCAACTATCAAGTTTCTCGTATGAATGCTTCACGCTCTGTATCTGTCTGATGGATGTGCATGGACACACGACGACAGGATTTGGACTTGATATGGCGCATAAAATAAATGGTGTTGAATAATAATTATGATGATGATGATGATAATCGATTCGGGTTTTTTGCACTTGCTACTTATATATTATGCATGCTTTTATGCATTTCTGCTTTGCAAAATTAAACGCAATGAGCTTTATTGTGAAGACAATGAGAAATGAAGTGTTATTTTGGTGTTTCTTTTTCTATTCAAGCAGTCAGCAGCTAGACGAGCAGGAACGAGTTGTGCGAATTGTAAAACGAATACGACCACGTTGTGGAGGCGAAATCAGAATGGAGAACCGGTGTGCAACGCTTGCGGACTCTACTACAAACTTCACAATGTAAGTCAAATAGTCTATTATGTGACACTCTTTTTCATTTTCCCTTTTATGAATGGTCAAATGCAAATATATACCAGTCCCATCCTCAATTACCAACATTAATTTGGGAGGTGGCTGACGCAAAGCCAAAATCTCGTCATGCAATTATAATCACTTTGATGATAATGGTAATGGTGACAATTAATTAGCGGGGGGAATATACTAGGTCTTCATTTTTGGACAAGCGTGTTTTTTTGTATATGCAATAGTTGCGTAAAAGGATAACCATCTAATCAGATTTTATACAAAAAAGCACGTGGCTCGCTCAGTGTTTGGTGATACACTGACAGAATTATTTGATGTGTGGTTTTACTTCGTTAAAATAATGTTTTGATGATAGCGTGGTGGAGCTGGATTGCATGACTGTATTTTGTACGTTCTATAAGCTCGAGATACTATGAATGAGGATGAAAGAGATAGGAAGACGCAATCTGTCACATGAATCTTATCTGTCCAACAAATCGCTCTATTGCCATCACTGTTGCGGTTCCAAAAGCCAAAAACAGTGTGAGAATAGTGTTTGTACCTGAACCTAAGACAAAACAAAACAAACTGCCTAAATTGCAACAATTACTCTTGTCTGTGGTTACTGCGGTCATAAATCCTGAAATTATCTTATCATGACGTGACATGCCAATGTGGTGGAGTGTGTGCGTAAGACAGGTGGTTGTTCTTAGCTGCTTGACTCATAAGCAGCAGCAGCATTCCAAATCCACTCTTTTTCGTTTTTGTGATCAATCATTTATTCAGATGGTGCAGTAGTGGTGATGGCAAGACGGAATAGTTTTGTGACACTATTGTGAAAAGTGAGGCTAACAACAAAGTGTCTAATTTCACGGTCCTTTTATCATCAAAACAATTTGATGGGGCACTTAACAAAGGTCCACCCCAAGAGTGTACCTCCTACAACTTGAAAATATGTATGTATTATAGAAACAAGGGCAGACCTTGTCTTAAATAACATGTAATGTAATGCGTATAATAGTATGGATGATTTGAAAGTGAGTTTTTGGTAAAAGGAACAAGAGGGAGGAGGACAAGTGATTATCAGCCACTTGATTGTTTTCCAATTCACTGTCAAAATTGGGATGAAGGATTAGCTATGATAATAAACAGGAGCACACGGTTTAAAATTATTATTATTAATACTTTTGACAAGACTCGCTCAAAAAAGGTAGTTTGTACTTTGTAGTATCTTTTGTCTAAGAGATAGATATGTGTATTATGCAGTGGAGGATGGATATGTTGTCGTCTGAAGGTTTGTTGGATGGACAACGACGACGACGACGACAACACGACACGTCTTGTCACAAGGAGCATATTATAGAGGACACGTTCGAAAAGGGTATATTTATAATGTGCTCATCTGTGTGCTTGCATTTCTTCCCGTAATGCCAAGTCTGAGACGGCTTAGAGCAATTGTGAGGGTGAATTGGGGGCGTTTTGTTGGTGCCAGTCTCCAGCAGAGAGCCCAATTCACCCCCGCCATTATATCCCATTGACAATAATATTAAAAGAATGAAAAGAGAGACCCGGATTAACTTTCCCAAAACTAAACTAACAAAAGAGTACATCATCATGGTGAATAGGCAGGAGTAGCGAGATCCAAATAAGCTCCATTGTGCATAACGAGGGGTATCACATGATGATGTAACAGAAAAGAAGAATCGAGCGTACAACATACAACAATGCGTGCCTTTTTTCTCCCGTCTCCTGCATCAACTGCATAATATTATATTAGATTTTTAGTAGCGTGCAATGAGACGACCAGCATGGGGTCAAGTGCACGACATTGTGACAAGTAGACTACGTTTTACCAAAGCAAACAACGGATTTACTTCATGGGCTGCTGTAGAAGAAGAGTAGCATCAAACAAATCTCTCTAAAGATGAACTTTGCTGGTGCGGGTGCATCCTCTCTCTCTTTCATATCATCCGTTTTTTAATATGAATCAAGAGTTTTTTTAAAATATGCAACGCATATGTGTTCAAACACAAACGTACACTTGTTAGATAGACGGTGACAATATTAAAAGGATGGAGTATGATATGATGACGACGAGAGCTCTCGTCTGTCTCCAGCTTCCAGCGTGGTTGATGATCTTTGATCACGTTCCTCAGACAGCGGGGCCACTAAAAACAACTGCTCATTCTGCACTAAACCTCGGCTTTCGTAAGAAATCCCATCTAATGTGCATGTGTACCACTCATCATCTACAAACAACAATTTTGTCGTTAATAGAGAAGCAATAATGGTTTCTCAGCACTGCTACCAACTTAAGAATGAGGAATATTATGTTTGGTGACGAGAAGAAAAAAGAGACACATTCATTAGGGGATGAGAGACTTTTTAAACAGCTAGAATAACTCTTGAATTCTTGATGATGATGATGATGATGGCATTATGGTATTAGATGGGAAATAATGAGTGCCTTTGGAATGTGACCCGCCATTCACTCTTTGCACACTCAATCTTTTTTATTTGCTACATTTTTTCTCATTTGGGTATGCAGAAGAATGCATTTCTCTGTCGCTGACAGACACTTTCTGAAAATTACGATGAAGAATCAACCTTGTAAGCTTAAAATCTGCTGTTGGTGCGTACTCACATGTACCTGTAAACGGATCGTGCTTACAGTGTATACAGATATAGTGACGAGCCCTTTTGTTCTGGAATTTTTATTGCAGAGTGTAACAAAATTGAACCGCTCGTTCAATTTGGGGAGGTTGATCTTGCGTTGAGGCATTTCAAGAATGGGGCCCACACTTAACCTTTGCATTGTTTCTCGTTTTCATGTAGCTAATAATCATGTCATGTCACAAAGTACTACGCAACACAAGGAAATGCTTGGGAAGGAATGGAAAAAGGATGGTAATTTATGCTAATCAATTAGTCCAACGTGACCATTTTGAGTGTTCGTCCACCTTCTAGCTCTTTTCAAACATTATGTCCTCAATAACGTCATGCAATTTCTTCCTTTAGGATGAATGGTCACAAGATTTGTGGACAAATCAAGGGCGTTAGAGTAAAATATATATAATATACAATGATTTTTTTTCTCGGAACGTTTTCAGTATCATGATTGTTATTGTTACAGTGGATCGAAGTTTGATGGTTCTCTGTGTGTAGGCTGTAATGTAAGAAAGGTATAATATGGACTGCTGCGTAAATGATACATTATATGGGATGTGTTCTCTCTCTCTCTCTCAGACGGGAAGAGACACTTTTTTCAACTGCACAAACTGCTGTGCACAAACACATTAATTCTCGCCTCACCGTTTTTATGTTGGCAGAGATTTATGATTGTGTATGCGATTCAGTTTTTTTTTGTCTGTGTCTCTTGCTCACAGTCTAAATCTGTATGGTCAATGGGACGAAGAATGAGTGGACGAAGAAGACGAAACTGAGTCAGGCAGGAGTAAGGCATTTTATTCTGTCGAGCTATAAATATGTATGGTTGTGGCTTTCATTGGAAGACACGACAATGACTTTAATAATAGCAACAATAATGTCCGATGTCAACTGACTCAGGTGAAGAGGAGAAGAAGGTAACAGAGATAAATATCTTCCAAGTATACATTTCCTTCGTCTGCCTCTCGCCTCACAACGTTCGCCTCATTATTGGTAAATACCAACCATCGTGCTCTTGAATATTGTATTGCATTTCGAAGCAGGCAGTCTGCCGTTAGTCGGTAGCCTTATTGCACATTTGCATCATATTATTTCTGAACGTCTCGAATGTTGTAAAGCACACATATTATAACACTGAATTGAATAAGTAAAAAAAGCAATGAGCTGAGCTCAAATCGACCTCCTCCGACCCTAAAATGTGTCAACTTCATAAGCTAAATGCACCTCTCTTTCTCAATCTTCGCATAATGCTGCTACAGTAAAGTGCAACTGTTGGAAATAGCTGAATCTCAGCTTGTGCTGGTGATTGTACTATGATTTTTTGGATGTGTAATCTGTGCGGGAGGTTGATGCACGCTTTACCTATTTCTGGGACTTTTTCTGGTTGCTCAAGTTGTGACCCTTTTGTACTGTATAAAAAGCATTTTTTTATTCAAAGGTATTGTTATTGGGGCAGTCCTCAAATGTCCTCTAGGAGGTCACTTATTATTATACCTTTTTTATGCTATCGAATTTTTCGAGGAAGAAAGGAAGAGTTTTCATATTCCTTCATCTCATATAGATTTTGAATTTTTAGTATCACGTCACATTCCCATTATTATTGTGTTTGTAGAAAGTGTCCAAGTTGAAAGAGTGGCAATGAGAACAGAGTTAACCTTCGACCTTCTTTTTTAGCCCCGACCACCCGCCTGTTTTTAATGACTCTCATATATTCACAACACCGTGTGAGATTTCTCAAACAATGTTTTTTTGACTCGTCGTCGCGGTTCTAGTAAAAAATGAGTTGACATTGTCGAGAAATTGAGGTCATCATATATGCTTGCACTTGAAACCTTTGTGAGACAAGTATTTTTGTAATAAGCTTCACTGAGATCTTTTACTTCTCTGAGCAAATGCCAAGATGAAAGAAATGACGACGTCAGTCTGCCAAAATATTTTGATTACTTTTTAAAGAAGCATATATGCGTGGAGGGAAAAAGTAGGAATTCTTCTGGAAGACAAGCCTTTCCTTGTATGAGCATGCTTTTTGACATCCGGTTTCACAAAAAGAAATTTTAAAGCACTGCACACACAAAACGGAGACATGCGGAAGCAGAGACAGGGTGCTGATTGAAGACGATGATGATCGGTGGTAGCTGCCATCATGATGCCATTTGTCTCATACTTATATATATGTACATGCTTTGTATGCTGTCATATCAAGCACCTTTCTTGTTTTTTGTTTGGCTCCTGAGACACTGTTGTGTTTCTGAACTTTGTAGGATTTTATAAGGAAACATGGTTATCGAATGTCATACAAGTAAAGTTGATACAGTTGACAGCATGGCGGTACTGAAATTTAATCGCCTCTACAAATCTCTCTCGAAAGAGAAATAGAAAATATTTTTAAAAGCAAGAGACATCTAAGCGGCTTGCTATATTGGGAATGTGTTCACAACATTTCCGTCGTCCTGCTCACTCATTCAAGCTTCATATTGTGTCAAACATTATGCTATGCATTACAAATGGATCCACTCAAGACATTCAGTAATATTCACTTTTTACAAAAGTGCAAAAGTGCTTCGGCTCATCTCCTTCCTTAAATAAATGTTCTCCAATTCATGACTACTTTTCGTTTTTTATGGATTGGGCCATTTCTCAAGAACGAGAGTTACTACAAGCTAATATGATTCCCTCTATACCTTAGAGGGAGCTTTGCTCTACTTTCGTTAACTTGAAAATGTTGGTCTATTCTGGAAAAAATGCAAGTAAGCAAACACTCCACTCCACTTGAAGAGTAAAAAGAAAATGTTGTGACAAGGCTTTACACATTTCCCTGGCATACTGTGAGCGTAAGTGAATTATGTTGTTGTAAATTGTAATTGTATCGTCGTAAGTACTTTGTTTTGTTGTTTGCTCCCATATTGCACCATACTTGAACATGTGCGGCTCACCCGGCCTTGTCAAAGTGAAACAAATTCCATTATTATGCATTCAAATCGGAGTGAATGACATAAGCACCGCACACACTCATACGTATATAGAAGATGTTTGAAATGAAATGCATGCCACCTATTTCCATTTTCTCCGCATCTTGTTCTTTTTATAAAAAATGAATACGTGAAATGTATACTTTTGTAAAAAAGAAGGAGCTGCTACAAAACGTTGTTTGTTATTTTGTCAATTCTCATGTTCTCCCGACGTATTTTCTTTTTTTTGCCGTCATGTCTTCCGTGAATGGGTAAGCTTTACATGAGGAATGAGATGAACTTTTCAGCCATTTCTTCTTCTCTATTTCCAGCAGCAGCAGCAGGCAGTAGTTCTCTCTAGTTTAGTTTAGCTCCATTCATTGTTGTTGACTGATGGATAGCGGAGATTAACTTTTTGATGGGATAAAGCGTGCGTACGTCGTGACACATTGCATCCAAAATCTACATTTGCGTTGGACGGGGTGCATTTTCCTTGGCACATTATGTTTGTCTCTCTGAGTGCATCATGCATATTATGAGTCTAATGTGTGTTGGTTTTAAATGCGTTATCAGTAGCAACCAGAAGACGGTGGTGGAGATAGATGAAGAGGGGGCAAAAAAAGTATCAGAGCGGCGGCGGCGGCGGTGATATGATGGTGTGTGATGGTGGTGGAAGCGAGTGAACCGGAGAGAAAGAAAATCTCATCTCCGCTCCCGGGTAGATGACCCCATTAAAATGGGCACCCCATCCCATCATGTAACCGGATCTGTAAAACAAACTCATTGTGTCACTGTAAAAGATCTCATTTCCTGAGAGAAAAGTATTAAAAGATGATGTTGATGATGATCTTCATCACTACTATATGCTGCATCAACGATCTCAATTCAGGAAAAGGCTCAACAGAGCTTGTTCTACCAAAAACCCCTCTTGGAGAGTCACAGCTCGATTTTAAGCTCCACTTACATGAACACTATAATCATTAGAATCGTATACAGTGATACCAAATCACTGTTTTCTCCCCTCAGCTCACTCTCCAAAAAAAAGTGACCGATCGGGATTCAACTGGGGTGATGAGAGTGCAATACCGGAATTTCCTGTAGTGGACCATAATATCACCATCAGAGAAAAGATGTACATTCAAGTCATTGACGGAATGAATGACCTGTAATAAATGATCACTTTGCTCAAACGCCTGGAAACTTCCGGATTCTCCCTGGGGAATAAAATAGCTTGGTGAACGATATGGAAATATCTTCCTTAATCGAAATTTGATAGATGAGATTGCTCCAAAATCATTCTATAGAGAATTTATCGCGTCTTTATTGACGAAGATTATTATTGATTTCTTCGTGGAAGTACATTGATAAAGAAAAATGTTTATTTAGTTTTAGAGCTCCTCTAAAACGCAGGGGTGAGGAAGTATAGTAGCGATGGAAAAAGGTGAACCGAAACGATGCGAGTCTAGGGTTTCGTTTCGTGTCACATTCCATTCAAGCCATTATTATTTTTATTCTAAACGATGGTTGTTAGAAGTGTGTATTTTTCTTGTGTGGATTGTTGCTGTAACTGTCAGAATGTTTTGGGAATTGGGGAAAGAAGGCGACATTGTTTTGAAAGTCTCATGTCGTCTCAAGTCCGTGTACGGGAAAGGGCAAGAGGACAGGGGACAGGGCAAAAGGGATCCCTTGAATATTTATATATATTATGCTCGTTTCTCCTTTTCTTGAGACATCTCAAGATCCCAGACAATCATCCATCTTTGTGACAAAAAGTCTAGCTCTTGCTGTTTATTCCACTTGTCCAGTTAGTAGGTGAAGACGTACACAACTATGCAGAGAGAAAAAGGAAGGGAGAATCTCATCCGAGTCTCTCTGGCTTCTTCATCTTTTTATCCTCTGGATATATATATTCTTATATGTGCAATGAAAAAAGAAATATTATTATTTTGCCTGAATTTGAAAATTTCAAGAAGAAGAAAAAAACCTGTTGTCCTCTGTTTCATGATGCTCATTTTCTCAGGTATGTTATGGAGGAAGGTACATACGCCACAAGAACACAAAACCCAGGGATTTTTAATGTCGTAACATTTTTTTCTCTTTTTGTAACTGTTCCATTGTCTTTTTGATAGAAAGAAAAAAGGGCTCACTCGCTTTTCGACTCATTAGACATTCATCTTGTCAAGCAGGAAGAAAAGAAGGGGGAAATACTCAGTTTATAAAACGGGACGCACCCAGCATATTTTCCGTCCTCGTCATGAGCATCATATCATTCCATCCTTCAACTTATGCTTGGGCTAAGAAAAAGTCACCTGAAAGCAAGCACTTTCTTTTCGTGGCGGCCCTAGGGCGAAGCAACTTGACAATGACAATATAAGAGTCTTCCTCATACGTGCGTCGTTCGTTGTCTTATTACCCACATATAATAATATTGTATCGTGTAACAGAACAGATTCAGAGTTTTAAATTAAAAGTCCAGAGAATGGTCGGGCCATAATTCATGACCTGCATGTCGACCTATTGACGGGATTTTGCCTGTTGATGAGACGGCGACGTGTCAAACGTCTTTGTAAATAATGAATAATAAACAAAAGCTCTCGAAATTTAAATTCAGCATAGAAATGCCAATAGGCAAAGAAAATTGATGATTGTGTGATCACTCACTCAGCAGCACCACTATCCATCACCATACTCTCAATCAAATGGTTGTCTCCATCATTCCTTCCTCTCGTTTTTTGATAAACATCAATTTCAACATCACAATCTGTCCATGTTCATGCTTTACAGTCCTCTTGGAACTTTTACGACAGAGTGCTTGGTAGCAATAAAATTCATTCACAACAACCACCAACCATCAGCATTCATAGACGCTGTTAATAAAGTCACTGACCTCGTAAATGCTTCCAAAACTTGTACCGAATTTGTGTGCAATTTTCACTTTTGAGCTGATCTAATAATTGAAAAACATGAACAATATGAAAATATTTGTTTGGGTTATGTGAATTAATCATAATTCCCATTCGTCTGCAACATGCAACTCTTATGTATCTTCTGTGAATACATGAATCTGTGCAGCAGCATTATTGTCCAGTTAAAATTTAGACTGAATTATAGTAACATGAACACGCACCAAAAAGCATTACAGTTGCAGAGCTCACAAGTGCGTTTTTAAAGCTCACAGAGATAGATACTCATCATCACAGGGTGATTGCTAAAGGAAAATTATTATTATTATCCTGATTAGCATCGCATCAACTTTGAACTATCATGAGATTTCTCATACCCAATGAATTGTTTGTTGATTCAAAGAAATGGTAAGATGCTGCTAAATACAAGGTAGTTTTGGAGTAAATTTCTAAGAGGTCCATTGACTTGTTGCGTGAGTTAGTTGGACGCACTGCGCATGCATATCATCTTCATTATTCCTTCATTACCATATGATCAGAGTCAAATTCCAGAGTATCAAAATGTACACTTTTGTTGCTTAGATTGCATGTCGACATCCAAACGGAAGAAGTGCCTCAGTGTCTGCCAAGTTTTCAAAAACAGCCCAAGTGTGACTTTAAGAAATTTTAGCAAAGTAACTTAATTTGATTCAAGTTGACTCCCTAAGCAAGCAGGGAGCTTCTTCTCTTTATGTGTAGCTTGTCGTTTGCGTGTTTGCATGCCAAAAACTGAAGAAGTTACGAGAAGCATGAAGCAAAGTGCTAAAAACGGGAGACAAAACCATCGGACTAGCTGTCATGAGTTTTTATCATTTGCGCCATCTCCATTCCCTCTCTTGATGTGTGATGGAAGAGACAAAGATATAAATGTGAATGCCAAGGAATATTCCTTTTTGTGTTACACTAATGTACTTACGCTACCTTGACCAAGATCAATAATCTTTTTTCTTTACCTATCTCTCGTAAGCAAGAATGCAATACTGTTAAGTACATTTTACCTTAAAAGGTCGTCGCACTGAAAATATTATATAGTAGTAGTAGTAGTAAGCTTATATCAAATCATGTTAGTGTATCAATAATCTGTCATAAACTGTACAGATAATATATACTTTTTTTCAGTGATGGGCTCATTGTAGCCGAACAACCTTCATGGAAAAAATTCCAGAGTATTTTTTTTTGTAAATCTCACATGATTCGGCTGTTTTCTCAAAATCGAGATGTCAATTTCACTTTTTCCATCGTCCATTCCATATTGATTTTCCTGGAGCATGTGTCAGAGACAACGCAAACAATAAGATTACAAAATGTAAAGTGAATCTGTTTAAAGTGTATTCGTGACATGACATGGCACACTAAAGAATAAAAAAAGGATGAGAGTACAGACAGAGGTAGGGAAAGAGTGAAGTGAAGTAAGTCATCTCACTGCTTTCTAAAAGATCCATTTTAAGCATTAAAACGCATTAAATTGTGTACAACCAATACTCACAATGAATTGAAAGGCTGATAATTGTGATGATGATGACCGCGCTGGTTTTTAAGGGACAGCTAGAAAAAACACTTTAAAAGCGTATAAAATCCGGCTACCCGTCATCTTCTCCAGCTTAAAAATGTTTGAACCCTTTTTCTTGAAATGTTACTACTTTTATGGAGGTGGCATGCATGACTTGGGCAATGTATATCATCTCGTTAAATTCTCTGTCCGTCCGTCATCCCACTGCCGTGAGGCGTGTATCACTTTTTATTTAAGGAAGGGAAGAGTGTGAGCTCCTAAAGGTTTTGGTGTGAGCTACTGGTTAACTTGTCTCCCCTTGAGCATCTCACAGAGCCTGTGAGCCCTTTTAGTGCCAGTCCACTGCCTTTTGAGTGATGAGATGAGGCGGAGGAGTTTGTAAAAAAAAGGCGAGACGGAGAAGCATGGAAATTGCAATTTTATGCCACTTTCCTTTTCCCCATTCTTTTCTCCAAAGCCCAGTTGGATTTTTGAAGAGAGATCTCTCTTTCAAATAGAGTTGATGGTGATAAATCTATTTATCTCGTCTGCACAGTCAACCCAACTCTTTCAGCTTCATTAACTCTCATAATAGTATAGCATATTGTACTCCACTTGCCGTTTCAATGCAGTGATGATGATATGGCTATTATTACGTGGAACATTTGTTACGTTTTGTAATGTAAATTATATTAGTGATATGATATCCATCGACTTGCAAAATCATTTGGTGGTGATCTCTTTAGACGGAAAATTATAATAGACATTAGGTGAACAATGATGAGTTGATGGAACTACTACTTGTTAATTTCACCGAATATTTTCAAATTGTGAATGGAGAGACGACGAGCAAAATGAAAAGTTGCAGTTGTCATTCAATGATGAAAAGTAAAATTTCACTTCATAAACCATGATTAGCATATTTGCTTGCAAATCCAGCTGGTGGCCAGTCAAGTCATTGCATAATGGTCGCTTGCTTATACATTCATTCTATTCTGCATTCAAGATACAATGTGTTACAATGTGAACTGCTCTCCGTCTTGATCCTTATCTTGACCTCTCCTTCTGAGCTGAGGAGTTGTAGTAGTAGCATGGAGTAAGTACATTTTTTCAAAACTTGATCAGCATCATCATCATAATCACCATCTCATTTCCAGTTACACAAGTCTTGTTGTTGTCTGTTTGCTCGCTATTCATTATGATTTGGTTTATACGAAATGAAAAAATATGAAAATCATGATTGAAGAATGATGATGAGATCATTCATTTGTTTTCCTCCTGCTCCTGCGTGCTGACAGACAAATAGCTCAACTGATTGGATTCGAATCACTCAATAAATAATCAATTCGAAGCACAGCCGGACATTCATTCCCATATTTCTGTCTTATCATCATCGCCATTATTTTTCTAAAAGAGCATGTGTGTGCATAAGCAAAAGTAAGGAAACGAAATGTAATGATATTTGGTTGCCCAGCAAGTAGCTCATCTAGTATATCGCGTCATGGTTCTCTTTGAAAAATCTCAGAACACCCCAACCCAAGAAAAAAAGTTTGTAGAGGCTTGCCACTGCTGCTGCTGCCACAGACCCAATACAACTTATGACCTCCAGCCAATTAATAACTTTTCGTGAAGAAAATCATTCCGACTGCTAAAGTTGTAAAGTCACGCTTTTCCTTGCGCTATTTTACTACTAAAACAAGGTAGAGGTGAGGTGGGAGGCTAATTTTTGTGTACAAGGATTTGAGAGAAAATATTTTACCTGTAAATACAATGGCTTCTAGTAATAGCTATCCGTTTCTTTGGGAAATCGATATAACGTTTGAGTTTCTCTATAAATCAGGTAAATAACTTGATCCCAATTTTCTTCATTCTTCCTCTCCTCTTTCTCTTCAATTTATTCCACAATTGCATTTAAATCGAAGAGGTTTTTGATACTTGATGCTCATGCATGACCATCCTGACGATCCTGTGTAGGTTTAACCAATTATTTTGGGCAATAATTGGTGTAATGGTAAATAATAAGGGAAAATGTTGGTTGCTCAACAAAGTTTTGTATCCTTATTGAGACTGATCCTTATATTTCTGTTCATCCACATCATCCCATTCCAATTTTAGTTGGAAGCAACATTCTGTGGCGGTCAGACAAGAGCAAAAACACAATTCATTTGGAAAATAAGTCTGTATACTTTGACTTTGGTTGGTGGCAATAAGCAATCGACGCTACAATGATGTTCGTCATACTATCATGCTCTACCTACCCCGATACTTGCGTATAATATGTGGTGGACGAGTCAGTGAACAATTTTTAAGGTGTTGGAGGTCCGCCTGTTTGACTGATGAAATGTCAGAAGTTGACGAACGAAAACCATTAAAGAGTCGATTTTGTGAGCGACTATTACCATTGTTATGCCTTGTACTCAATGGTCATCATAATAACACAACTGAGGCTTCATATTCATAAGGCTTCAAAGAGAACGGCCACCAGAAGAGTAACACAGTACTGAAAACGAATCAAACCAAGTGACCATCAAGGTGGAACTCACCAACCATCCTTTGAACCACATCATCATCATCGCATAGGCAGCTTCAACTTCATCGTCACATTTTTCAAGTTGATGTGAAACTATCAGTTAATTAGTTATTTATTGCTGGGCCCGTCCACTCTCTGAGTGAACCAAGAAAATGAATGAATGAATGAATTGACATGATGATGATGAGAATGGTGTACTTATTCACTTCAGTCGGTCGTGGGCTGTGGCTCGTATCTTTGGAGGTTGAAAAGCTCGTTGTGTATTGATTATTGGTGTTCGTCGCTCCCCGTAAAGGAGAGATGGGATACTGTGTGTTCGCAATATATAAAGTTGATCTAAAATTGACAGTGGCCTGATTTTGTGGAACGGTAGGGGGTTGGAGTTGTGGACCCCACTGACGAATCTTGAGATGCTTCCTTAATGTGACACTGATTAATGACCACTTTGCACGACAATACACTCCAATATTGTATTACACATGCATAACATTTAGACTCATCAGTATCACCGGAATCATGTCAATAATGAATACAACAAATAGCTCATCTATTCTTTGCATATCTGTTTTGTGGTAGCGAAAAAGCTTTCCTTTACGAATGGTAAATTACGAGGGTTGTTGTTATGCTTTGAGTGTATCTGCTCTGCCGATATTGCACATGCCTTTTATTATTATAATGTTCTTGTAGATTATCGCCTCCACTTTACATGATGTACGAACGTTTATTCGTTAATTGAGATTTATGTTATATAGTGGAAACGAGCTGTTATAACGGTTATAACCGTATAGTTTCATATCTGAAATGATTGTCTTCAAGAATTAAATATTTATTGGAAAGAAAGTAGCAAAAAATCTGTACTTTATACAGACTTCCAATTGAATACAACATTTGAAAGTCGTCTCTCCCATCTACTTTTATGCAGGAATGTGCAATGTATTTTTAAATGATCACCAGCTGGATGACGCGAAGCCTCTGATTTAGATGGATTGGTATTGGTAGACATGCAGACACCCAAATAACAAATATTTTTCTTCTTCTTCCTCTTGTTCCGCTCTGACTGAATGCCCCCTGCAAGCCCATTTGCATTTTTAATTACCCTCAACAAATTGGGTTTAACGGACTGTCTACGCTTAACAAAAAAGGAGAAAGGCAGAATGAGAGGACGAGATAAGGTGGTGAAGAGAAAAAACATCATTCTCATCTTCTTCTATTGTTATGCCATCTCCTTTTTCTACATCATGCTCGTGCCCAGTGTCTGTTGCATATTATCCTCTTGTCACGGCAGATATTTCAAAGTTGGGCATGGAAAAAATGCTGAATTTTCAGTAATGTAATTACTAAATGAGGTCCCTTTCCTCATCACAATATTATACTCATGTGTGTATGCATACTTCTAACAACAAATGACATATGCCAGAATGAATGGCTGAAGAAGAAGAAGACGGGGTAAAAAAAATCATTGAATGCAGCTTGGCATATTATTATCTTGAAGGTGCGTTGTGGAGCTATTGTTGTTGGCTGATAGAAAAGTGATTGCAAAAGTGTTGCTGTTTCTGAGTTGTATCACTCTCTATCAAAACTGTAGAGTTTGGGAAGAAAAATGAAAGTGACTTGATATTTTACATTGTTGCAAGCAAAAAAAACACATTCTGTCGAGAGTGTACAATGTGGTAATGATAGTCTACACAATATTTGCTATGAAATA
>LJIJ01001063.1:0-58789 GCA_001718145.1 Orchesella cincta
AACCTGTCGTTTGCAAAAAGGGAAAATATAATGTTTGCTGCTGAGAAGCATGCTTATTTTTTCAAGCATCAAATAGCAATCTCAGATGATAAAACAAGCTTGTCACTGACAATCACAACAAAAAGTTTCCTTTGAAGTTTGGCCAGATTTAGCTAGTAGGTATAGCTGTAAGCCAGAGTTGAAATGAATTGGGTATGGATATTGCAAATTCAAATTCATCATACCTTGGAGCAGTCTACAACGTGGATATTTCTAATGGGAATTATGGATCCAATTGAATTTGGTTGTTTGACATGACACTTGTGCATGGCTATAGGTTACGTTGATGTTGATTGCAATTTACGAGCTCGGTACTTTCACTTCCTCTTCTGGGTACTGTTACCCACTTACTTAGTTTGTTACAGTTGAGTGGGATTAATCGGTGAACTCAAACTGTCAATTCCAAAATAAATTGCTAATACTCCATAGTTTACACCTGCAAATGTTTGTATTTCCGTCACAGAGATAATGTGCGATTGCCTTTGGAATGGAAGTTGTGATAAATGAGGAACCTTCCTAGATTTGTGAAAACCAAACCACATCATTCGATTTGAACTCTGGGATTAGGTGAATGAAGGATGAAATGAGTTCAGGAAATTAAGTGGACGCTCCAGTTTGGCTGGAGCAAAGCAAAACGACAGATTGCTATTATTCTAGTCATCTACGAGTAGTAAAGATACACACGTGGAAAAGGCAACAAGAAGATGAAGATGGCTTCCTTCCTAAAACTAATGCAATGTTAAGGGACTCTTGCTAGAGAGAACCTGGCAGACCTGACGCAATTGACTTTTATCCCAAGAAACGAAGCCCAACGCGATTTCCCCTTCATATGCCACCCAGATAAATAATTGGACTTTTAGAGATGGCAGCTGAATTACCAAAGATCTACTAACCTACAGGGAAAAATTGGCGTAATATCCTTCTTCACAAGAGGAAAACTGTTGGATGGAAGTACACATTTATGTTCGTGTGTGTTCCACGCCATTCTCCTTCCTCCTCCCTACATTTGAAATAATATTTCTCACACAGCTACTACTTCTACACACATGACTTTCATCCATTTTTATCTATCGCTGAGAAAGGAGATATACGTGCCTTTCTCCTTGCTCGAATCATGTGCGTAGGTACATGATTATGATGTGATTCTTACGAGTCTCATCTTCACCATAACACAAACCTATGCACCTATGTACAATGCTGTTGGCTGCTAGCAATAAAAAATGAAGAGCGGAGGAGTAGAAGAACGAATTATATCCTCAAGTCTGCCCATACCATCCTTATGTAGGTTTATAGGAGACTCCAAACACTAATGGAACCAAGATAGTGACTGTGAGCGAGTGAGTCTTGTACTCTTCACGTAGTTGTAGCCAAGAGAATTTCTTATTCTGAAATTGGATTACTTGATCTCTTTCTCTAACACTTTCCATTAAAAGAGGAGCATGTAAAAAATTGTGTATTTCAAACATCCACGTATACATATACACACATGTTTGAAGATTGTTATGAAAAGTAACAAGTTGCAAAATATACACAGCCAACACCACCATACATATTAAACTTTCTTGTAAGAATGTACCTAGGTGGGGTGGGGAGCTCCGTCGATTGAATGAATAACGCTAATTTTTGAAAGCACTCTGTACCAAGGAAATTACATCAATTCAACTTGTTTGAGATGTTAAGTGCATACACGCTATTGGCTAGATAAATGCACGAATATACGTAGTTCTAATAATTTTTTCTCAATATTGGCTGGCTTCACTCTGAGAGGAAACAAGAGTCAGTAATGTCGCCATTTCGTTAAATGTCCATGTAGGTACATAAAACAGCAGGATGAGACGACACGACTAGAAGCTCGATGATGCTGGTAGAGTGCTACCGATTTCCCCAGTTTCCGGATCCTATTTTTCTACCAGTCTCCCAAATTGAATTTGTAGATGAAAGGGAAAGCGACAATATTTGTCAACTTTACTTATCAAAAGAAAAACGAAAGGATGAGAATTGGTTGATCTGCTCAAAGTGTTCAGAATGAAATGGAATTATCCATAGAGGATATGGGCTCGTATGGACTGAATATTACAAAGTTTTATATTTTAAAAGAAAATTTCATTGTTGGAGAACAATATAAAGAACAAAATTATTTAATCCATGGAAGCTGTTGAGAATAGTCACAGTTGATAAGTTTGAGTGGAGAAATATCAAAATGGAAACTGTGTATGATATCCTTCTAATGCAAAAAGTTCTTTTGGAATTGCTAATGTAATGTATACTCACTTTGATTTTAAACAATAAACTGAGTACTAAATGTGTAAGGAGCATTTGTTAACTTTTCATTGTAGAACTTTCACTTTATCAACTTACGCAAGTTTCTTTTATTTCTGAGCAAATTGGAGAGAGGATATTTTAATCTGCAATGGAATCGTCAAGTGGAACCTCTTTCTTTTTTGTCTTAAAAAAAGAGCAATGTTTTATTTCAAAGAAAAACAAGTTCATATATCGTACAACTTGTCATCTACATAACTTTTTTTTGTACTTTTGCGACGAGTGAAAAGCCATCCGTTTCTTAGATGATTAAGTTAACAAGCTACTATCTGGCACGAGCTGTCTTACTTTTTTTTATCACAATGAATATTTTCATAAAACAAAAACTCTAACTGTAAAAAGTGTGAGTTACAGATTATGCCCTTGGACATGATATGCGTGAACTGTTGACATATAAAATGAGTGAAGGAAGCTTCTCTCGTCGACAAATTTGGGTAATACATCACAGAACACATGATTCAATGTCGCTACTTTCACTCTCAACTCATATCATGGTGTGTGACAAAAAGAATACATAGAGATATGGTTCGGAATGGATATACTGTGACATAATAAAACTATACTTCCATCAACGCCATTCGCTGTCGTCTCGCTAAGCACTTTCTAACCAAAATCATGGGTAACAAGCTCCACCGAAAACTTTTTCATTTGAAACTTTTTGCCTGTCTTCTTAATACAGTTGCTTCAGCTTTGTTGATTTGTTCCGAGATTTTTTATGGATAAAGTATCATGCTGTTTCTCAAAGAGATGCCTCCACATACATTTCTAATCCTGTTGATTTTACCATGTCATCTCGCACTCTCTACTTTAAGAGCAACCGGCCTTTCCGCTCAGGTGTAAAGGACAAGCTGCCAAGAGAAGACGGATCGTAAAGATTAGAGTTCAAAAAGTTGTCAAATTAGGAATGCAAGATACTCGGCACCTGCATTAACTTCTCCATCTAGCAAAAGGCCAGCGTAATAAAGGATATAAAAAACTTGAGAATAATAAGTGCCTCAAAAAGTCGACTTTGAACGAAACGGGAAATATTTTATGGGCACGATGATACCAAAGATTAATCTCGTTACATTGCGTTACCCTACCCGTTCCCAAAATTTTTTTATGAAGTTTCAACGTAACAACGCACGCCAAACCTAATATCACATCATGGCGGTTATTCTCCCGTTTTGTCATAAAACGCCACTTTTTTTGGTGTACAAAAAATTGGTGTCACTGAGCACGAGCGTTATCGCACTTCTTTATGTTTTTATCAACAGCTTTTACTTACTAAAAGAGAAAAGTTCAACGGGAAAAACAATTCTGGGATGAAAAAACTAACACATAATCGTGAAAAACAATTCGGCAAAGTTGCAAAAACGTGATACAAAAGTCATAAATGGAGCAATGTACGAAATATAGTGGAATATTATAGATTTCTACACGATTTGGGTTTAGCTACAAAGTTCTTTTTGAGTTGGTTCTCATGAAGTTAACGACTACAATGAGGCCAGCACTATTAAATTTCTGGCTAGTGGGACAATGACAATAACGCGTGAGTTTGTGCTTGTGCCAAAAAAATTATATTCCAGATGCGTGGAATGGGCCGTTATTCACACAGATTTTCTAAGTTTAATTGAAATAATGTTCATAACTTGCACGCTGACTGGATGCCCAAATAATGTCAGGACAGAGTAGGCAAACCATCTGTTAAAAAAGAAGTTTCATTTTTTTCGTCAAAAAACATTCAACATATTTTTCAAATCAACCATGGAACTAATGTGTAATTAATTATGATGAATAGAATTTTTGTGCAGAAAATGAGACTCTTAGAATTTAAAGTTATGCATGTTTGCTACTACAAAAGTCATTTTATTACAGACCCTTTTGCCAAATCCCTTTTTACCCCGATATTCTGTTTTCTAGTTGAAGGAGCGCAAGAGTAGTTAACGAGCATGATGTGAAGAGACGTACGTTGATCTAAGTAAGTACATCAACATCAAGTTCAACATGTACTGCTTATTAACAAAAGAGTAGCAAACGAAGTTAACAAAAACAAGTACGTAAGTAATAACCCAACTTTCCATCAACAATCAAAAAACTAGCGAGCGAATACATGAGTACGCACAAGTCAAGTTGGATCTTTTTTGTAGTTTAGAAAACGAGCTAAATACATAGATATACGTTGATGGTGCTTGCTGCTCTTTCTTTATCCTACAACTTTTCGGACAGATAAATTATTTCAGTTGAGCGAGAAGCACTTCTCAACTTCCTCTTCTGGTGGAGAGAGAGAGCATTGACTTAATTCTCATACCGTTGTGCTGTCTCTTGGTCATGGAACGTCTAAAATACGAGCGACTCATGCTCTTGTTCCATAATTTTCAAGCTTGAGGAAGATCGAGATCAGGCTGAGTAAAAACTGCTGTAATATAGTGGAACAGCACCTTCATCTTATCTAGTTCTATGTATATACGCATATATATTGCACATCATTCGTGAACTTGTTCTTGTAAGCAAACACACATAAGATTTCATGCCTTGCATACCACACACTCATACACCAAAGCTGAGCAAGGGAGTTGCAGGAGATTAAACAATCCAGCACCAAACCAGTAGCATTAAACAAAGAAAAGAAAGTAGCTCCAAACTAGTACGACTGCCTAAGTAGTTAAAAGACGCTACTATCTGTCTAGCTGAGGAATATAAAATACTTGAAAATAAATTGTTATTACTGTCCAATGGCTCATGCCCAAAATGGCAAAAGCTGGTTTCTTGCGTTTCCTTCATGCATACTTACACACATCCTCATTGTTCAGCAGAGCTGTACACAACATTTTCTCACATAAACTCACGAGGTCCAAGAAGACCAGAGCTCATGGACGAAGAGATTTTACATTGCGCATTTTCCCGCAATGAAAATCATACTCAAAATCTGGATGGCAATCAGATAGATACATTATGTGTACCATATAATTTTTGTTTCCTTAGCCGAACCATTCTAGGCCATGATCTTGTTGTTTTTGCTCAGCACATATTTTTGTACACTTTTATTGCTTGTATGTCCAATTTCTAATTTATCGTGATCTGGCCGACTTCATCTTTAAATCCGCCATTACAACCCGGCGGTGAAACAGAGCCCAGGGTTATTTTCATTTCCCCAAATTGAATGGGACAGGAACTGCGATAAATAAGTGTCCTAAATTTCATGCCACTGACTGAGACTGGAGAGACGCATTAAGGTAACAACAAACTACCATCAGTGATGGATAGATACCGATACCTGAGGTCTATAAATGGAACATGAGAGAGTGGAGAAAATACTACACTCAGCCACCCACCCAAGTTGTATACTTAGGAGTCGTAAAAAAGTATAACAAAAGTTTCCATTTTGTATGCATGGTTTCACCACTCTTACTTTTCAAGATAAGCATCCATTTGCAATTGGTTTTATTAGGTCAACAGCAGTAAGTTACTTTTGTCTTGGGTTTAGGTCCCGAGTAAAAGTTACGCTATGTGTGTAATACCAGCAGTGGTGGTTTGGTTTTCTAGTAAGTTCCACTTGAATAAAAGAGTGGTGAAAGTTTATTCCCAAATTATATTTTCGTGCATGCCTATCCCCGTCTGGAGGCAGGTGGATGAGGTAAGAATGACTATGACGAGGACAAGAGGCTTCTCCCGGTAATAAAGTGCCATTGGTGAACCATTATTTTATTTGCGGATGGTTTCTGAAGTTTGTTACTCGTTTAAGAGAGCTAACCAAAGTGGAGCTATTATTTAAATGCTTGTAAAAAGACTTAGTATATGTACTCCCCGGCAAAATGCTACAGTAAAAAGCAACCGTGTGTATATCTACTACTACTACTCCTCCATATAACTTTTGAGCTAAAGAAAAACACGTATTAAACCTTGTACTAGTAGTGATGTGTTCTGGATACTCCACTACTTCAGATTCTAAAAGGGCAATAAAAACGTAGAAAGGGGAAAATGTAGTTTACTTTTCCTCATTCTTTTCCTTTCATGGAAAAAGCACCAAGTGGGAGCAGGAGCAGCAGGCAGGCAAGGTAATTTTGATTTTAGCTCATTTGATTCAGTGGTCCGGATACATTGCATTACATTATACATAGCTTCTTACTCTTTAATCCTCCAATGTATTCACAGTTGTAGGAGTGTACGTATATAGCATCTACTTGGATACCTATTAAAATGCACTATATTGAGAAGAAAAGTTTACTACAACTACAACACACTCAAGATCCCATCTTCCTCGTTTTTTTGCGCGTTGCCAATAAAAAGGGGAAAATTCACTCTGACCAAGAAACTCTGGGCGCTGCTGCAAGTTTTTTTCTTCTTCTCCACAATAAATACTCATGTGTACCACTGACTGAGTGTGAGCTAGTCACCCGAAATAAAATGGTGGGCAATGCGCACTGACCATTGGAATTTGATGATGTCTTGTAAAAACAGCTTAAGAGGATTGCTCAGCTGCTGAATTTTCTGGATGAATAAAAGTAAGCGGATACAGTATAAAAAAAAGTGTTCATTTCGTCTTCTTGAGAGAAAAGTAGTAGGCACGGCACGAGCGCAAAGTGTAGATCTACTAATGAACACAAATCTCGTTTTTTTGTGTGGCTATCACCAGCAATGCAATGGAATTGAAGGTGAATCACGGTAGCATTCATTCAACTTGTAGCAGAAATTGTTTGTTATTGACGTAACGTCTTAATGCAATATGCGTCCGTTCAATTAACTTCCCACTAAACTTTATGAAGACAAAAGAAGCAGCCTACAATAAAAAAAACTGCTTGTCGAGTTTAGAGATCCCTACTACTACCACTCTACGATCCAAGAAAGGATAATGATGGTGTAGCGTGAAGGGAGACTGTAACCACATCAAATATAATTCATTTATGGACGTGTGGCATATTATTTAATAATGGAGAGTCAGAGTTTCTTTTTCTTTCACTGTTTCAGAGACTGGGAAACATGTCAAGCGTGTTTACAAGGAAGATAGACAGTTCATCGGAAACTTTCTTTTGGAGAAAAAAGGACGGGTGCTATGGTGTATCTTCATGTAATGTTGGGTTGTTCAGGTCCTTCTTGGAAACAAAACAACACACCACTACATACAATGATGCCACCGTCCCAAACACGCCCTAGATGAGTCCCCAAATCAACTGTGATACATCTTGTTTGAACTTTTTTCTCCTTTCCTTTCATTCCGTTATTTTCTTTGACTTGTTCTAAACATGAATAAGAAAGTAAACTTTTTCCCCACTCTCACTTTTCGTATTCCAACATGAATGTATGCCCTCTTCTTGTCATCCGGCAATCCTATTCAGGAAATCTAGCTTCCTTCATTCTTGCCTGTGGCACTTGAGTGTTGTTTTTCTCCTTGTAAAAAACTCTTTCTTTTTCTTGTGCTCAACAACTTCCCTGTGATAGAGAGGACTCCTTCACCAAAAGGGACTCGATGGCATAGCAAGAGATAGTTGGAAAACAAAAAAACGAAGGATAAATGGGAAAAAAGAAGAAGCCAAAGGGAAAACACTTTTTTTCATTGCATTGCATTCTTCCTTCTGCCGCTTCCACAACAAGTCATTTTATTTGTAATGTATGAAGAATATAACAATATACATGTTCTCAACCTGATATAGTTATATCATACCAATGTCGATGATAGAAACCAACCCAGTGTAAATTCATAACGGGATGGTGAAGACAACAGCCCTTTCTCTTCGAATGACGTGTCGCCCAACTTAAATGAAAAAACAGAAGAATGTTGATTCTGCTTTTAATCGACTTTCACTCACAGCAGAAGAGAGCGACGTGGCTATTTGCTTTTCTTTTTGTGTACCTGCCTTCCTCTGCTGTTGATTGTCCAAATAGCTGTCTTCGGGGCAGTCATTCTATTATATTCTTATTTGAATTCTTTTCCCAAGACCTTTGACGGGCGCCGTTATTCTTGTCGTTACAAAAGTATGGCTTTATTGCAGTATAGGCATTTACCTAAGCGTTTTTACTCAAATATTAATAAGCGTACATTTTTTAATAAAAAATATCCTCGCATGAAATATGTATGTGCTGAAAATCAAAAAGTTGTAGGTTGTTCTAAAATTAAAAACGTTCTACAAGAAACTTTTGACTTTTCAAACTTTCATGCACTTGAAGAAGAGGACTTCCGTAACGGAACACTCTCTTTCAGGAGTAAACATCTTGTGAAAGTATTGATGATGGGAATGCACAATGCACGCAATCCGAACTTGATGCCAAGCCAGCACCATAGCCAACAAACAGAGATATCACTTTGATTTGTGTATTTGGGCTCTGAAAGATATATGGCTGGAGCTATTACACGCAACCTACCCAAGTCTGAGAGCTGCTCCTTCAAGAAAAAAGCATTGAAAACAAAGTTTATTCGTCAATACAGCATGTATAGTTCTTTTAAAAAGTTGATATACCGCAAGAGAGCGAAAAGTAATCACAAGTTCCATGTCAGAATGTCTCACAGAATACAAAAAAATGAAGGATGTGGCACCAAAATCCACACACATACATAAATATATTTATATTACAGAGTATAATGTCAAGAAAATGCTGAAACATGTGATGGAACCAAATCACACACACACACAGTTCCATTTTCCAAAAAGTACTTTTATTTCATTCGTTATAGTATGGAATATAGTCTATACATTTCGCGTTAGAAGAAACCAACGACACCCTTCTAAAAAATGAGGTTTCTTTCCACATAATACACTCTTATTGTCAAACAAAAACCCGTTGGATTGCAAATGACAGGCTAGAAAGCATAAACTTGATCACAGTAAAATACCATTAAAACAGCATGTAGGCAGTGGAGAGAGGCGTAATATTATTAGGATTGTTTCCCATTCTCCCTTCGTTCAATATATACATATGGAGTTGTTTATGAAGTCGATAATAATGGGGAGAGCTCATTGCGGGAGCAACTTCTGGGAAATATATTACTTTCCTTGAGATCCCCACAAATTTTCAGCTATTGTATTGTGTACCCACCGCCCAACAACCAAACCAGGACATTTGGAGCATACAAAATACAAGAGAGAGTTTTAGAGAAAAATAAATGAAACCAAACTAAACTACTTACTTTCTCCACTTTTTGAATTAACTATAATAAAGTAAAAAGCGGAAGGAGAAAGAGGAGGGGACGTTTCGAGTTTGACGAAGTTTTTGAAAATTTTCTCTGCATATTATAAGCGCATTCATGGGGAAAGAGAGCGAGAGAATAAGTTGTTTAGGTTTATCAGAAAGAGCAGGCAAGGGACACGACTCCGCTACACTACTGCGACATGACACTATATTTATATGGGCTGAGCTGGGCTGGGCTAGTGCACAAAACACAACAAGAAACAAAGATGCTTTTGCCCAAAAAGTTTGTATTTTTTGGGGAGATGTACTTATGGCCATTCTAAAGTTCATTCCACAACTTCCTTTTTAGTATTTTGGGCAGCTTAAAATGTATACACATTATAAGCATTGATCCAAGTTGTACAGCTGCAAAAATTCATAAAAAATTTGTATTTTCTTCCGCTCAACGGGAAACAATTGGTTGCTGAGTAGGCTCACAGAGAATGATGCATTGGGACAGTGTGTGGTTTTGTTATTTAAAGTTATAAGTACAGAAATTCACAGATAATATCCTACTTTCACATTGTATTATCATGATCATTATAATCGCATAGTCATTTTTATTCCGTTCCATGAAAACAGCTGCCACTAAGCCGTGCAGGGCTTCCAAAATTTTCTTCTGCGCCTCAAAACAAAAACAAAACCAAACATTATGCTATGATTATATACTCATTCCGCCTGGAAAGAAAGTACAGCCTACAACAAGAACGCAGACTAAAGCTGCAGATAAAGCAGCCGATTCAGTCTTTCCCAAGCTGCACATTTCTTAATTCCACAAACAATGAGAGCACATCTGTGCGCGAAACGAAGATGTTTCATAATAAATACACAACACAATACTAAGATCCGTATGCACAAGTCTTATTTCACGGTAATCTGATGTTGCGTCTTGAAAATCTCGTAAGTAAATCTGAGCTTTCTTTTGTCTATTTGTGTAGATAAAATGTACTAGCCACCACTCAGTCTTCACATACCCAAAAACTATGTTATCCGCTTGAATTGCTTTCTTTTAGCAAAATATCCGAGGAAGAAAAGCCGTATTTTTACTTTGAGAAAGCAATTTCTTCTACTAGCATTACCAATTATAAAATATTGCCAATATTATGTTTGAAGAATGGTTTTAACTTTAAAACTTCGTAAAGTGAGGTTGATCAAGTTGTTTATGTATTTGGTTTTGCTCACGTTATCAATGGAACAACTGTGTGAAACCCGAACTACTTATTCAGTTAACTTAACGAGTCGTATTCTAACATAATTCAATCATGTTTTGGAAAAGAAATATCTAAATCAGGCTTTTCTCTGAAAATACCGCATAGACTACAGTATGATAACTGTATCTGATTGTAAGAAGGTATGTTTGTTGCCGACTCGTGCCAATTTTCAATTGGCATTGGCATTGAGACTGGATTGAAAAAAAAATCAACAAAACGCAACGCATCACTGCTCACTATAGGTCTAACTCGTTAAAATGTTTCCTTTCACTCACGCACTTGATATTATTTGATTGTGTGTATCTGTGCGTGGTTGAGCAAAATATATAAAAATCTACAAAACCTGCCTACTAGTGTATTATGTCGAATAACGAGTGAAATTTTGTTAAAAAGGTTTACAACCATCTATCTATTTTTTTACCCTTGTAGGAAAACATCATAGCCCACACTTCTAATGGTAGTTACTAGTAATTCCTACTACTACTCCTTTCTTTCACCACCAACAAATTCATTTCCTTTTTACTCTTTCCTCCTTTTGTGTCTTTTAACCCTCCACAAACATATTTGGATTGAATGCTACATGCTACCAAAGAGGTGTTTCTACAAGGGAAACTAAGTGAATTCACAGAGAATCACGGGATGGCTTTCTCTATCGTTTTTGTGCGCTCTTTTGGGATAAGTGTATTATGCTTGTACATATTACATACTGTATGGCATGTGTATACGAAATGGATTACGAAAAGCAAGTGCATTGAATTAAATTGGTAGAACAGCAGCAAAATGTACTGTTGGTTGGTTTGTTGTGTGTTGGACCTAAATGAAAGTGAAAACTGGTACATATGCTCCTATAAAGTTTATATTGTGATGACTAAAGGAGAAAGTGGTAAACGTTATAGGTACGATATAAGGATTGTGGAATGGTTGCCAAAAACGAAATGAAAAGGATATGGATGGATGGGCAGATGAAGCTTCTTTTTTTTGCTTTCCCAAACCAGCAGCATTTACTCTTGAATGGATTTGGGGTTTTCTTCGTCTTTTTCCTCTGCTGCTGTGATTGAACGGTCCATGCCAATGCCACAATATAGTTCTGCCGGTTTGAGACGATGAGTGAGTGAAAGTGAATGGGAAAATGGGTAGATATGTTGAGTGTTGTGTGTCTATTTCGCTAGTCAAAGCCCAAAAGTCTTTTATTGTGTGTGGAGTTGGTTGTTGGTTTGGTGCATGTGGATGATGGAACTGACAGAGAACAAAAGGAGTGAAAGGATGAAAATCCTACAAAAAACCAAAAATCCCTGTGAGACCTCCAAAACTCATTTCTTCCTTTTTTGGAAACATTCGGTGAATCAACTCCAACTCACAGATGCGGATGGCTTGTGGTGTGGTGGAAGTGGTGAATGGTGAATTGGGTAGTCAAGTCAAAAGTGAGAACAAAAACTTATAATGTATTTATGTGTATTCGATAGATGATGCTAGACTTATCCTTTGTGTCATGCCATAAGTGTGTAGTGATTACTGGTCTGTGGGAAATCAAATGGTTGATACCTGGAAATAAAATCTCAATCATGAATTTATTCCCTGACATTGCTCATTAAATTCAAAACATTGTTCACTTCACCTTCACAAATATACTAATATATATATGCTCCCTATTATTATCACGAGTTGACAAGCGAATATTATTGTGATGCTCTCGGCATTCAACCAAACAAAAATCAGATAGCGACAACGGATCTCACATGCTAGTGCACGATTTTTTGGCTTCTATAGTCCACATTCTATTAAGGATTATCACCATTATCTTGTTCATCTTCCAGTACTCTAATGTCACTCATTCTCGTATGAAGTTTGAAGCTTTAAAAGCTAAAAACGTTGGATCAATACTGGCACTGCAGATTTTACTCTCTAGACTGATTTAGACTGACAAGTGACATAACCTTTCAAGCTCCCCAAGTCCAAATCATTCGCGGAATAGACACTTGACTGACTGACTGACGGCCTTGTGTATGTACACTGCTCATTCATTCCGTTCTTTCATTTTGTCGGGCCTTGCCTTGAGCTATACAGTGCAATGCAAGCATTTTCCATACAAAGGGAAGCATGGGGAGAAGAAAAGAGCACAGCTCAACAACCTTGCTCTGCTGTATAATCACATCATCAAAGTCAGCAATTTTATCAAAGAAATGCGCAATTCGCGGGGCATTTACCTTCAGTTCTTTCCGGATTTGGTGTTTTTTTAACTCATTATTTCCTGTTTCCATTTAAACATATATAATGTTTCATACATTTGGAGCTGTCCCTCATCCGACATATGGAAGAGTCGATACAAAAATTTACAAAACTAATGACTTTTCCACTCTGACATTCAAGCTGTCACTTGTTCAGGCTTAACTAACCAAAACGGAGGAAAATATCAATGATGATATATACTTACAACCAAGTAACTGAAACGCAAAAGCAAACCGCAAAAAGGTAAACTCCCAAGCGTACAAAATGTACACATAAATTTGTGTGTGTGTGCATGAATAAATTTCATGTGTGTGCAAGCAATATAGGATTCAATTCAATCAAATTGGATATGTCCACATCCCCAGTCGTCCACTAGCAGTGAAAATGAAACTACATACATGCATTGCGTTCATATTATATGTTACTTATTGTTCAACCATGTCTACTTGGAGTACGCCAACATTTCAAAATAAAGCGGAATCATATAAATCACACGCATAAATGACATTCAAATTTGAATTGCATCCATTTGCTTTGCATTTATTCCCCAGCTTACCATAACATATAGCGCCTCAGTCCTCACATCACAGCTGCATGTGTGTATAGGTAAAATGAGCAAGTAGGAAGTTAAAATGTCATGCAAAATGCATTGAGATGATGATCCCCTGTGATATTATGTGATGCAGTGAATATGTTTTTGGTGATTCCATCAAATCCTCTGATAAATGTGAGCTTGAATCTAGGAGGAATTTCATGAGTAGTCAGTCAGTCGTAAAGGAGTCATCGTTATTACAGTAAAAGCCATAATCTCATCTCACTCAACCTAGCTAGCAGGAAAATACCTATGCGTAAAGAGGAGAAAGACATGGCCACGATCCAATATCGTCTCTCTCTCCCAGTAAACGCCACTACCATATACAACCACACCACTGCAGAAAGTATCATTCAAAACCAGTGAAACCAAACCGCCAAGGCAAAAGGGAAAATATGAGGAGGTTGAGCCATCACAGTGCATGGAAAATATCGCAATAGCAAAGGGGTACCCACTACCCACCAACCACTTTTCTGTAAGGGCAGAGACTACATAGCAGTACATAATCATGTAATAATATCATTTTATCCAATCCTCAAAATCCACACTCCATGAAGCACATATGGGTAGGGACTTGACATAAGTACAAAGTTTGCTTTTTGTGCCGCAGTATGCTTATGGAACATAATATAAGCAAAGATGACACACACATAGACACACACATGTGTGCCTTATTTGCCGCAGTGATATTAGCAACAGCAAAAACTGAGCATATTGGTTGTGGGCAAGAGTTGCACGTTTGCGTCTCCAACTAAACTGCCTAAACTTACGATTCTCCAAAATTCATAGATATTCTGCGTTTAGTATAAAGTTCATAATAATATGCATTCGTAATCCAAAGTCATGGTATCCATATGTATTTATTCGAGACGCGGTTTGAAGCCTCAAACGCCACGTCGCTCTTTCCAGTTCTAATACAGATAAAAACCAATCATTTTGTTCACCTTAGTTATCCCCACCCGAGGACATAGTCATTCATGAGGTGGTAAGTAAGTGTGCAGTTATGTATGCTACGCGCTTGTTGTCTTTTTAGGCGCTTGGATCTCATCTTCCTCGATGTGTGTGGCATGGAAAGACATGAGACAAGCAGCTACAAATGTAAGTATGTATGTACATGTAAAAAGCAGCATATATGAGTTGGAGAGGAGAGAGATGACATCCCATGAAAGTTGGAATGAATGCAGTACATCAGTGGGTAATCGGTTTTTCCTCAATATTGCTGCTTGTATTGCTTCAGTAATGTGGTCATCTGAATTCAGACGAGGTGTTCATAGCCCATTGGCATCCCATTAAGATGTACTGCAATGGACATTAACGATACAGAGGACACTCTTATTATATTGGGATTTGGATTGCTTTGCGACACAGCGCTCGGCTCGAGAGAGTGCGTGCGGAAAAGGATGAGCCTTTCCCCACCCGAGGATTGCTTATAATATTAACGTGTAATAAGTTTCAAATGACCTGCTTCATCTGAATTAATACGCGTTGATACATCGAGGACTTCTTGTATTACAAGTATTTTAAGGGTCGTAATAAAGTGCTTGTTACAATCATACTATACTCCAAAAAAAAGAGATTGGATGAAATGAAATGAAAGGAAGACAAAAATATAGAGTGTGTTGGAGTAAATACCTACCTAACAGGAAAAATACATTGAGTACCGAACTACTATCATCTTTCACAATTCCATAGATCCATCTGAATGCATGTAATGTAGTATACCCTTCACGAGTATCGTTTATATCTTCCAGTTTTTACTTACGCAACCAAAAATGTGATTGCTTGTGCTATGTTATGTCTCTGCTCAAACTCACAAAAATTCCACACTTCTCGTCTCAAAAAGCACTTCTTGCCTGAGCACACTTTTAGCTGATTTTCACTTTCAGAGAATACACATTACATACATACATGAAAGGAAAGCAGAACGTGTCTATGAGTAGATAATGCATGAATAGTTGCACGACTGTTGGGTGGAAAAACATATATGTTCACTTTTGTACTGCGTTATTTGTGCTCTGTATGTACATAACAGTTTGTCTGATCTGATTATGTACCTACCATAATAGTATGAATGTATGAGAGTATAGTGTGGTGGTCCTTTTTTCGAGGTTCACGTTTTTGAAGTCAAGAGGTGATACAGTAAACAGTAAATAACGGCAGTGAAAACGGCAGTCAAGATCCCCAGTCGATATTCAAACACATCCTTTCATTCTTCTACCAGTTTGGCAGGCTGGCAGTTCCAAATTCTATATAATACACATTTGCTTTTTGCAATCCACTTTGAATTTACTGATGGGTTGGTTGCCGAGAGAGAAGTTGAAAAAAGGTAGCTTTCCAAGACACCCACACGTACTCTTCCGTTACAATCGGGTAATGTATGAACAAACATGAATAAAAAGACTGGAAAAACGTGCAAAAGTTAAGCCACACGCTTACCCTATATTTCATGCACTTACGGATGTTTCTCTTGTTCCCTTAAAACAGGGAAAAAAAGATCAAATCTCACTCGTCATAAAACGTAAAATATTATAGATTCCAATACACTTCAACCCATTGAACTTTCTCTGTGAGAATGCTCTCCAGAGAATTTATTTTCTCTTCCCGTTTTACATCATAGCTACGGAAACACATATCATGCAAAGCATACACTTACGCTGCTACTAGCTCCCAACAAAAAACGAAGCGTAAGAAAATACCATTTGCGTATTCGATGCAGATTTGTATAAAATTTATGATTCGTTGGTGTTTAGAATTGGAAAAAGGTATGAAAAGTTTCAATTTATACGGTAATTTCGAAGAAAAGAATGAAACTCGACACCCTCCTACATATATACGTTACGTACACGCAAAATTCGCTCCGCAGAATTTACATTTGCCCACGTCAACAACAAATGGAATGCGTCTAAATGGAAAAAGGATGAGTTCCCAACAACAGCAGCAGGAGCCAGGCTGTTTTGTACTTTAGAATACATAGCATTAACTTTTTGTCACGAAACTCGCAACAAACATGCCTTTATGGGAACAACATTTCATTGTGCTACATTTCCTATAATATTTTATACCTTATAAGGTAACTAGACTTTAAAACCATTTCAACTCATAGCCAAAGAACACAGCCATCTTTATGAAACTTTTTGGACATGTTATGTTCATGTCTTCATTAGCATTATATTCGAGTCGTAGGAAGGAAATCATATTTTCCCATGACGGACATTTTTTAAGCATAATATGTCGCTATATATTATGGAGATTTGTAAACAAACACCACTGTCGACTCAAGTGTTGTGACGAATGAAAGGAATAAAACTTGAGGGAGGGTCATACATTCAGAAGTCATTCACTTTTATTACGCTGACAATGAAGACCTACCAAGAAGTTGTCATTGCACCTGTCAAGAAAAAAACATACAAGGAAAGAAGAACTGCATGAGAACCTTGGACACATCAACACAAAGTATTCTCATGCAATTACTAATACAAGCCATTCTGTCTGACTGCACGAAGCCCTAACTTTTGTAAATTGCAGACGAACTGGGATCGTTTCTAAAAATAAAAGTCAATAGCATCATGGCATCAGAGATGATGTGTCCACCGTCATTGTTTGATGTGACTGTATAGCACAATGGTGATCACGAGAACTATTCTTGTTCCATTCATTCGATCCTATCTATCCCCAACAACTCACTCAGAACAAGTGAAGCAGCAGTGCTGATAACGTTCGCTTCGTTTATTCTTCCTTTTTTACGGATTTTTCTAGCTAAAAAAAAGTCTACATCAAATAAACAAAAATGAAACCGCAAATAAACAATGAACATCTGGCAGGCAGACACCCACACTGCCATTTCACAGCTTCTGTCTTTCCAATGATATACTGAATTGAGTAGAAGTGTTTTCGGAAGCCTTTCCAATGTGTAACTACCCATGAAATGAGTAATGACGAAGAAACGCCTGAAGAAAGGAAGGTGACGAAGCAGTGAAACAGAAAAGAATCATCAACATCATCACACAAAAACTTGTATCGTCATGCGTTCGTTCGGCATCCCTTTTCACACATTTATCGGTCGATCCACATCACATGCATAGATAACTAGATAATATATAAATAGTGCCAAAATAATAACATGTCACGTATATATTCTTATATGCATGCAATCAATGATGGGATGAGAATGTGCATGTGCAAGTCAGCTCCATTCATTTGTAACAGAGAACTAAACCAGCTTTCAGAAAACGGCTGCTCCTGCTTTTCTCTTCCTCGCTTGAAACACAATACAAAAAGTGTTCCATTCCCTGTTACTGTTATGATGTTATGCATCCCCTAGTAGAATAGTGCCGAGTGATAGAATAATATTATCGGAATCATGTATCGTTCCTTCATTCCTTTAAAGGAGTGTCGTTCCGTGTCTGCAACGTCAATTAAGGAAATGGGTGACACATCCCATATCTATCTTGAAGAAAAAGGGGAGTGAAACATAATACGGAATATCATTATCATCCTCATCATCATTTTTTTCTACAGGACTACTCCGCACACCGTGATATGCATTTTTTCCCTTCTTATCACGTTCCTATATCTATTACTTGATATTCCGTAGTTGGTGAAAAAGAAAGAAATAAAGAATGCTCGACGATGCGATACGATGAATGATACTGTCACATGTTTTTGTCGCCTTCGCAAAATATTACTAAACTGTGGAATGGATCCGTGATGAACACAAAAATAATAGATAACCCAGCCGACCCATCACTTTTTTTGGGGGGAGGCAGATCCAATCCAACAAATGCGTTAAAATCATAAATATAATACTATATTGTTTACTAATGTGCATGTTTGAGAAAGTATTTGGTAGATTAAATTCCTAATAAGTAAGTATAAAGCTCAAAATATGCGTAAAGCTTAATGGTAAACCTGTTTCCAGACAGGAGGAATCGAATACCTATACTAGTCGAGTGTGCAATGGAATGAGACTGGAACAGCGAGGAGCAAGCCAGTTTGATAAATGTTTTTGGCCACATATTTCCAATATATCAAGAGCGACGACATAGAGCAATAAAGCATACAAGGAATCTCTTTGTAATGCGGTACAACACATTTTCCCATATAAATAACTAAAAAACGTAGTGAACGGATTGCCTAAATAGATGTGCTTTCCTTTCTTGGTTTTTATTATTTTGATGGTGATAGCAGCAGCAGCGTTATAACAAGCTGAGGCAGCAGACTCTAGTCAAAACACAAAAAGGTGTCAGGTTTTTATCTATGCATTCCAAACGGGAAACTTGCTATAAAACATAATAGGTATGCATGTGCCCATGAAAAATTTCATTCTGCCTTGGTTAAATCGAGTGTGGAGGAAATGTAACATTTACATGCTATAACTTTTGCAAACGCATAATAATATAGTAAAGTATTAGCACAGCCAGCGAACTGAAATTCGTCTGCCAAGGAAGGAGTTTCAGCTATTTACAAAAAAAATTATAATACTTTTTACAATCATGATGATGAGAATACCACACCAAATCGAAGTGTGTGCAAAAAAAACCAAACAATTTTTTACATTGGTTGTTCTCCGGGAACGTAACAGTAACACTTCATCACTTTCGTGGAACTTGCTTAGTCAAAGGAAATCGGAAGTGAGAACGCAACGCATTTGCTTTTTTTGAAAATTGAGTAAGAAAAAAAACGGAATTACAAGTGCGACTACTACATGCATATCAAGTGAAGAGCAGAGCACACACATTTTTAGTGTTTAAATAAAAGTCAGCATATTGAAAAAATATTGGAAGCAACATGACATAAATCAACTCTTGAATTCCTTGGGTTTAACGATATGAATGCTCTCTTGGGACAATTCACTGTTTACCATTTCTCGTTCAATTAAGTCATTCTCCTTTTACGCGAAAACATTTACTGAACGAGACTCGTGGAGGCTTGGGATGTAAAGTGGTGAAAAAAGCCACCACGGAAGCCACTTCACATAGAGCGAGAGTGTGTGTCTCATGGCCGCCCGTCTTTTCATGAAAAGTGTGATGCAGCAATGTTGGTTAAAGAAAAATGAGCAAGACATAGATTCACACACATACAACCAAAGTGAAAGTAATATATGGAGCCGAAGAGGAAGGACCAACCGCGAGAAGAATGATAAATGCGTCAGCCAATCTAGTCTGATATGAATTTTACTAGAGTACACGACGAGATATGAGTGGAAGACAGTTGGCCATAATATATTTACTCATATAAGAGATTGTCAAGATAGTGAAATCGTTGCACACTTTATAATGCATTGCTTCTTGGAAGAAAACTTGCGTACAAGACAAGGAGGCAATGATGACAAAATCAGTTGTGTTCATTCGAAATGTAAAAACATTGCACTGCACTGCAGCAAATAAGGCTGATGTGGTGCGGTTCCAAATGTTTTTCCTAGCAAGTGGGAAAAAAGAAGTGCAGCACAATTTATGACTGTTAAAGGCACTTTATATTTATGCACGACATTTGTCTAACAACCAAGCACGGTATACGCTCTCTGTAGTACGCAGAGCAGGAGAATCTCTCTCATTTTTTCATATTACGTTGGGTGGCTATTTGACTAAAAGATCATTCAGTTCAGTGTTGACTAGGGAAAAAGTGAGAAGCCGGCCAAGAAATCTCGTCTTGCCTCGTTATCTCGTCACATCAAACAAGGATGATGATACTAAGCAATTCCTTGCTCTCTCCGTGTGGGATGCTCCATCTCCACCGTTCCTGTTTACACCATTACATGCTTCAGACTCATTTTACGCAAGAAGAAAACAACTTTATGAATCTCTGGATCCAGTTCCAATTCGGAGCATGTGTGCATTGCATTACTCCATTAAATAAGTTTCTGTATTAGAAAAACTTCTCTATATATATGTTCCACTATGTTTTATATTTTAGTAGGTACGTGTCTGCTCATAACTGTCGTGCATATCATTTAATGCATTTTTCAGCATTTTTTATGCTCCCACGTCTCAAAACATACTTGTCATATTTCCTCTTTTTATTTTTCCTTCACTTTAACAGATTGGCTTTGCTCGTTTTAAAAAAAATCTTGTTACTATCAACTAGATGATGATGAGGTTTGCATATGGTACCAATATGCTACTGCATTGCCAATTCAGCAAAGTAAAGCAGTTTATCCTTTAGTTAAGAAGAAAATTTTATTGATATGCCTCACAAATGGTAGATGATTAGGCAGGCAATAAGCCATGTACACTTCAGTATACGCAATGCATATCTAATGGAAGTCGGATATGCAGTGAAATAAAATTTTAAGCGGTTTATCAAACTTTGTTCATTGAAGCTTTTGTACCGTGAAGTATGTTTGTATCTATATCGTATACTACTGTTTTTATACTGCGTGTAAAAAAACGTTTGAGAAAGAGCAAAATGATTTACCAAAAATCTGTGTTTTCATTTTTACATTTTTTGTTGACTGAGCTGAATGAACGTGAAATCATGAAAAGCTCCAGTGAATCCAACATAAACATTATACAAAGCAAGATTGAAGATACATAAAATGAATGATGCATCCAGATGTACAAAAAAGAGGCAAAAAAACGACAACTTGATTCTGTAAACACCACGTGTTCTACAGCCACTACGGAAATGCATCGTCGTCATCACGAAATCACATAGAAATCTCACGCACATTCTATTTTATATTTGTGGAAGATGATGGAAGTTAAATGCATGAGTAAGAAGTTGACACTGACATAAAGTCGAAACGATCCTTTTATAAACCTTCCATCTGCTTTTTCATCTCATCTCCTTCACTTCACCATGTTAAGAAAAAGCTCTTGATATAAGCAAAATATTTTCTCTAGAGTGGGAGAAGAAAAGAGAGAAAGAAAAACAGAATGGTGAAAGGCAAGAATGGAATGGTATTAGTAAAATGTACATAGTCTTCTTGAGTAGCAACATCACATTGTATAGCATAATCATCCTCCTCATCATCATCACGAGGCTCATGATCACTCTACTTAGAATGAGGATTGTGCTTGCCATGCTTTTGCCTGTGGATATACCAATGTATCCATGTTCCTCTTATTTTTACTGAATCTGAGTCGTGCTGAAGTTAGATTATGTAGCAAAGCAAGAAAGTCCTTACATTTGCATAATTCATGCGGATTTCTGGAATTCCGGAAGCACTTGTGGGCTCTCTGCCAAAACAACCTCCTGTCATTGCTATGCCATGCTTATAGTAAACAGACAAAACCAGAAGACTTATCAAAGTGCAAGCAGAAAACAACAAAACGGGACTTCATTTCAAGTTTCTTAAGTAAGTTCACCAAGAGGAGTTGGGTTTGGCTTGTTGTCTCCCTTTCTCGAACTTTAACTTTAGACTCTCATTCAATGTTTCCTTTATTCCCTCATTTCCTCGACCTCACTTCATAATCTGTTCACTACTCTTTCTTTGTCACGAGCCTGTAATGAAAAGACTTTTAGTACATAATACATGACACAATTCACAGTTTAAACCAGTTGCAGCAAGTACCTAAACCTCAAACATTTTGAGGAGGCAGGCTGTACACTTATTGTGCTTAAAACCAAGCCTATTGTAGTTTATAGTAGATAGCTAATATTACTCGATAATCTGATCATGAAAATGGCTTATAATATGCTGACGTACAGAGTACAAAATACTATAGGTCTTTTGTGCATCAAAGTACCGACCAACAAAACCCAGCTAAGCACATCATTAAAGCAAAATTGACAGTGAGAGGAAACATTTCATATAGGAACATGAATTGGAAAAAACATTTAAAGCAAAAAAACATGGTGTTGTTTTCATGAATCCGTCCTCCATATATATTTTTCCATAAAACACTGAACTGACTGAAAATAGCAAAGGAACGAATATGACTCCATCATAATAACTAGCCATAATGTCAATGTATTGTTAAAGTACACATGTGTACGGTGAAATCAACTTTTTAACAAGAACAACTCCCACAATATGAAAGTAAACCTCCCACTCCATTTTTCTCTAGATATAAAGCTCCTTCTTTAGTCCCACAACACTTCATTTGTATTGCTATTGTTATTATTATTAGTTTTATTACCATCTTTACTTTTACGATTACACCCGCTGAAAAAAAGGAATGTCTTGCAGCTTGCTTAAGCTAATCGGAACTGGGGAATATTGAAAGACAGAAGGAAACCAGCTTTTCTTCGCTTCCGAACATGAAACAGTTGGGGGAAAGAAACTAACCGCTCTTTGGTCTTTCGCATTTTTGATATTGCACACATTGAAATAGATCATATACCTTTTGCTATAAAGAACAAACTATGTAGGTACGTACGTACCAAAAAAATAGGAAGTGCATTGGGTTTGTATAAACAAAAGAATTTTAGTTTGCATTACATAACATCACCATAAACCATAAAGGAAGCAGTAACTAGAATAAATGCGACTTCAACCACATTTCTCAGAAGAATCATCATTCCAAGAATGTAAATTGCGCTCAGCTCCCATAGAATAATGGCAAACATATAAAAATAAATTCATATAGGAAATGCTTTCAACAAAAGTTTTTCTTCAATCTAACAATTTGCTACATTTTATTAGTAAAGACGATGAAACCTTTTCTTGAAAAAAAAACAATGCTATTCAGTTCTTTGTCGAGTGATTACTCATGCGATGGGATGATAGAAAAGGAGCAAAAACGTCAGCAAGAGTAATATTTGCTGCACGAGCACGAACATGAAATAATTACTGCTCCGAATTCTTAATTACATACATAAGTATGTACGTATATGTACCTACAAGTACAATACACCCATCCTGATTGCTAATTCATTTAGAATATGGAACCCTAATAGGATATTATGGGCAAGGATCATGGTATTTCATCGCTTGTGTGGTTAACAACTGATATACTACTTACTTATGTAGCTAAAGTATCATGTATCATGTTTCAAAATTAAATGGAACCTCTAGCGTGTGGGATCCTGCTGAATGTGAAACAGTGAACGGAAGCGATAAATAAAAAACGGAGAAAGTAAGACAACGCGTGAGAATATATGGGAGAAAGTATATACATATAAATCACTTATAAAATATATGATTATGAATAAATTTTTAATACATAGGAACAAGGACATAATATTATATATAATAATACATGCTATAGGCTCACTAATTTAATTGAATAACACATTATTTTTCAAAGAATGAAGAAGTGCTCCATTGTAATACAAAACTAGACTCTAAAACCAGAGATCCATTACACACGAGCACGTCATGACAAAAGAAGTTTTCATTTCTTCATCATGCACTAAAATCTGAGGCGAGCAGATTAAGTATACAAACAAAACTCTGTTATGCTTTCTTTTCTTCACGAAAGCTCTCTTTCTCTCTATGCCATTCTGCAGCACAAAGCACAATACTCTTTTTAAGTGAGTGGTTTTTGGTTGCATATGAGTTGTTCTCACGGTCTAATGTAGATATCAAGCCGTAAAAGCAGCCACTTTTCCAATCTCGCTGAAATCTATGTTGTGCAATGAAAAAATGCAACTAATATCTGTTCGTAAGCATAATAATGAAGGAAATCTTTGAGCTTCACGTGAACCATTAGGCTGAAATGGGAAAATTTCGTCTTTTCTTGAAGCTTCTTCTTCATTATAATAAGCAGGCATCATAAAAACTGCAGTTTACAGAGATAATGTTTGATGCAGATGCTGCTGCTGCTACATACACATGCATCCCATTTTCAACCCAGCGTAATTTTCTCATGTGTGTGCTTTCATACATTGTGTTGTTGTATGTACAACAGTTTATTCTTAAGAACTTCTTAATACTCTACAAAACATGTGTATTTAGCTACTTACTCGAGAATCGCATACTCACAAAAAAATGTATATCCAGCATAAGAAAAGGAATTGGAGTGAAAGCAAAAGAAAATTCGCTTCCCTCTGTTGAGTGAGCTTTTCTTACTCTCTTGTAGCTCTTGTATTTTCAGGTTATTTTGCTTCGTTCAAAATACAGGGAAAACGCCTTTGTATGGATTGAATAGGTAAATATGAGAATTTGTAAGGAAGGGAATTTTTTTTCGTCTCCTTCACTTTTTTTCTTGTTTGAGCTTTAGGCGCTTAAGTGTACAAATAGAAAGATAAAAATGTCCTCATATCAAAAAAGACATGAAGGAAACCCGTTGTTGTGTTGTGAACCTACACACAACTTACCTCGAAATTTTATAATGGAGGAAGGAAAGTGCATGCATGTTGTTTGCATGCATCACGTTGTGTTGGGATTGGAATATATGTACTAAGCATTTTATGCAAAAGAAAAAAGAATAGCGAGCAGGAGAACAAAGTTATGTCGCTTGACAGAGGAACACTAAACAGACGGTTACTTTTTTCAATTCCCCTCTGCTTTCTCCTCCAGTACAAACTTTATTTTGTTTGTTTCTTCATTTTAAGGTACATGTTATTATGCATATACATCCATCCTCTCTCCTGTATACTTTAAGCTATAAAACACTTTATTCAGATTCATCTAAAAACTTATAATGTAATACCTATATGTCTCTTGTTTGTAAGCGGATATAGTCTCAGCCAACCCTGCACATATTTAAACCTAAAAAAGGCTTATATATTTTGTATCATCGGAACTGGCTAGAATATTATGTAGGAAAGAATTTATCCTAAACAAGCGAATTTTACGCTTGTAGCAGATGAAAGCGTATATTATGTTAAGAGCGGCAGGAACGAGTAAGGGAAACCAGAAAAAGTATAAAACGGTATGAGTTGCACCAGAAGAGGGAACCAGCTCGGGATTTTATTATTTCACAAGGGAGAAAAATGAACCCGGATGATAGTTGCTGTGCTGCTGGACTAACTCAACTCATGTAATATTAGTCGCCTTCACCACAAAAACGTGGCAGAGAAAATAACCGCGAATGTAAAGCTAAGCTAATACACACTATCCACCCATACTGAGAGAAGAACCAAAGTAGAACGGAACAGTCTTCGGTTCTCATAGACCGGTGCTGTGCCCAGTAAAGCACAAAACTTGTGTGCAAGTTGTTGTGAATAAATGCTGGCGGTTGGCGGTTTGTATCCAGAGCTATTCAAAAAATAAAGTAGGATAATAAGCTACAAACCTTCCGTCTAATATGTATTCACTATGGAATAATAGTTAGTTATTTTTTGTACCACTATTTGCTCATATTCCCCTTGCAACACCATTGTTTCACTGGGTTTGGTTCTTTCCATCAACTATAAATGATATGTATAAATGAACCATGTACTATATATCCTAAGTACATTTTGCTGGGAGAAAGTTGCAGAAGTAAATGTAGAGCATAAGAGCTACTTACTACTAACGTAGTTCAACCCAACCGAATCCCAAAAATCAACCCATTTTCTCTTAAAAATAATGTTCCATAGAAAGAAAGCCAGTGTCTAATGGTATACATGATATCCCCATTTTCAGTTGCTGTTCAGGAACATTATTTTACCAAAAAAGTGATGGCTCTTGCGTTGCTTCTCATATGTAAGTAAGTACGTCCTCTGTGTATTTCCTACTTGCGTGCATAAATTTAGTGCAATTCTCTAAAATCCCAAGCATTTCTAGTTCACCGCTGTCATCCTCTTGAATATATATGCTTATATATTGTGTGTAGGATGAGAAAGTACACCTACATTAAGTTCCTTAGAGAGTGCTCATAAGTGTGGGATGAGCTTCGGAGGCAAACCGTGAATAAAAAGAATTGAGGGAAAGGGAGAAACATAAAATATGATGGCAGACATAAAAAGCTAGAGAGAAAGCGGTGGTAAGCCCACAAGTATCAAGCCTCATTTGTCACCTTACAACGGAGAGAGAGAGAGAGAGAGAGAGAGGAAGAACGCATAATACAATGTTCCCTCTTAAGTACATACGGAGGAAAGTGGAAAGAAAAATTTGCTCTAAAGTCGCTCTTCATTCATCGCTTTAGAGGGGCCACGACCAAAAGTAGGAAAGTGAGCGATAGCCAATGCTTTTTCTTTGCTCTGTTGCGGCCAACAGTAATCATTTGTCCACTTTCCCGTCCACTAATAATGACTGAGGGCAGGGAGCTCAATAGTATGGCTCAGCTAACACCCAACTTTAGGAAAAATGGGTGAAATAAAAAAGGTGTTCAAGATGAGGAACGAAATGGGAAAATCCAACTTTCTTTCAACGAACTTGCCTATGTGTGTTTGCATTAAATAATGTCGTGGACTATACCCTATAAATTATATACTTTTGACACAAGCATATATGTAAAAGATTAAAATGCAGGCGGTCTCTTTTAATCTTCTCCGTTGTTTACATGAAGTCTTTATTTCATTTCAAATATTATATTTTATACAAACATTTACAATATTATGTCGCTCTTTCTCTCAGTTGCCGTAAAGCACTGTGAGTACACACAAGAGGAGGTAGAAGAGACGTTTCTTTGACCCTTCAAAGTACTTAATGATGTCGTTGTTGGAGCACCACAGATTCCCGATCATTTCCCAGTTGAGCTTTTCAAAGATGGCTATGTTTATGACGATATATTTCAGCAATAGCTGTCACTTTTATTCCGTTGCTGGATAACCAACCACCTTTTCCCTACCTATGCTGTACATACATAATATCCGTATCCAAATCCAAGCAGACCGTTAACTTTGAGAGTTATTGCTGGAAAAGATTGTTATAAATCAAGAGGAGAATACCAAATGCCAAAAAACTACAGTGAATGAAATGAATTGCTCACATAAAACGATTCTTCTATACTTTTCGAAACTGTGGAGCGGGTAATTTTTTCCAACCGAAAACTAACATTTACCATTTCCAGGTCGTTTGTATTGTATCAATGTCCTCCATGTGTACATATAACTCTGTCACCATCTGCGCAATTGAGAATAGCTTATGTTTCCTTTTCTCCCAAAGAATGTTTAAAAAGGCTGCTGATGCTAGTGGAATAAATAGGTAGCGCTTATACAAATGTATATGGTTTACTCATGGTTGGTTGGTTGTGGGTCGGACTTAAATGCTTTGTCTAACGAAATTCCTTCCCAAAGAAAAGAAAATGAGGAGTCAATGCAATCAATTCAAAAACCATTCAAGTATTATCGAGAAAATTCACTTGAAGATACACAAAAGGCTGAAATGTTTTGAGGAGGCTCGCACATTCTATAAAAAATTGTGTTATGTGCAGAGCACACGGAATGATTTTCAAATAGGGAGAAAGAGCAAAAGAATGAGGAAAATTGAACGGAAAGTGCAAGCCAAGCAAGAGGACCATGTATACATTTGTATATAAAAGTAACGAATTATAGGGATTTCACATAAGATATTTTTTCTTTCTCTTCTTCATCTCTCCTCTTCTTTCTCCAATGTAATAATGTTTCTTGTCCTTCCTCATTTTCGATCCATTTACAACTTTAGAGAGCAGACATCCATATCATTACACCACATACAAAGACAGAGAGAGAGTGAAACGAGACATTCATGCTGAACCAAAGTGGAGAGGAGATGCTGCACAAAAATGTCCATAAATGGAGAAAGTGCTTGAGTAGTGCTTGCAGAGCATATAAGAGAAGAAAAAAGATTGCTGCTTGGATGATGATGATGATACTCCTTCTTCCTACCACCCCGCCGCCATTCCCATTTCAGTGTGAATAACCAATGCATACATAGTTTAGAAAAGGAAAAAAAGCTGCTCCTTCTTCATCTTCTCTCTCTCTCGCATCCATTTTCTCTGCATGCATCAAATGTATGCACAAAGAATACTAAAATCCAATGCAGCATATCCACAAATGATAGCTAGTAGGAAAATGGAAATCCTATCAATCCTTTTCTTTTTTCTGGCTCTCCATGTTTGTTCCCTGTTGAGTCCCCTTCCTTTCCTCTTCCATGTAATGTAATGTACATTATCAAAAATAAGCTTAGCCAATACATGCAAAGTGCTAAAGTGTACATTACATTAGAATTCCATCATTATCATACACAACTAACTCAGCCAATTTTTCGTTTTCACATTCTTCTCCTTCTGCGAGAGAGTTTTAAGGAAAAAGAAAGAATGTTTTAGGGGATGTAATGTAGTCTTACAACTACTCAGCATTCTGAATGAGAACTTGTTGTAATGCACATTACATTACTTTCTCTAGAAATATTACATTTTTATACATGGTCACCGGTCATGCCATGGCGTGTGGCAGGCGGCTTTTGAATACTCAGCACAGGGCAGAAGCTACATTAACCGCATTCCAAACAGTTAGCATATATTCTTGTTTCCTCAGCTCATAAAAACCATGCCTTGAATGAGCAAATTGCAAAAAGTACAAAAATTAACTCAACTAATCCATGATGATTACCGCTATAGCATTGCTGCTTGTGATCACAAAACCAAGAGTTAATTCGCTTACATACATATTTTATACAATGGATGCTATCCTACATTCCTACCTACCTTTTGATTATTCAACAAACCCAGAAACTGAATGGGAAATAAATCCAAGCCAAGTCAGCTTGGTTTCGCTTTGTATTTGATTGAGCAAAATATTTTTGGCCAACAAAGCCTCATTCTCTGCCTCCACCTCGCTCAACTTTAAGCTGTTTGTAGGATATTCCATAGTTTCTCATCTCAACTTGTATCAGGGAAGCCTCTAACTCACTTACATTTCATAGACTATCAGGACATTTCCCGCACAAATGAAACGTAATCAGCTGAAACAAAGGGAGAAGACTTAAATGAATGTGATATGACTCGCTTGAGTAACTTGCTTCAATAAACCTGGATTGGTTGGGATGAGACAATAGTCACCCGTGGTGCTTTTCTCTACCCAACTTCCCTTTTCTCTTTCTCTTCTTCAAGACTAGAATAATACTATACACGGGAGGACGAATAGCTATAGTTGCCCATGTCGAAATCCATTTCTGAAGTTGACTATTACTTTCCCCCTTGTTCACATTATCCGTTACAAGGCCGAGCTTAACACTACTCACTTAACTAAGTTTTCATGGGATAGACGCCTACACACCTTACAAATAATACTATGTTATACCTCTTTCATACAAATATATATATAAGATGCGAGGTTGAATGATATTCAATAGACCAACTGCTGCACGGGGCCTGAACGAGGGTGTACAGATGTAGGGATCTATTTTCTATTTCGGAAAGAAGAATGTCATTTTAGCAAGCAAGCTTCAGTTCTTTTCCTATTATATTATAACGTTAGTACATGCATATACACTCCCTCTTCATATCAGTGTCCGGGAAAGACGTCAACTATTCTCGTTGATAGTGGTGCGGTGGTGGTGGTGGCCGCAGATGGAATTTTCATTTACTGCCACCACGCCAAGAGAGAAATCTGACAATGCAATCCACCCATCCTTCTCCTCTCTAACTGGGAGTCTTTTATATTATTCTCCGTTTTGAATAGCTTCCCCAAAGTCTGTCGTTGCCAGTTCAGAAATGAAGGGAAAGCAGGGCATGTCATGCAACTACATCGCCACCAGCAGCACCGCGCCACTAGCTCGCATCACAAAACTATTGCATTGTTAGCAGGAATCTAATTCATATCGTAGATTTTGTTGGTGATAGTGACTCTAGAAGCCCAGTACGGGAGAAAGCAGTCCCAAAATACCATCATCATCATCATCCTGAGCAGCACAACAAGCCCTTATAGTTGCATTCGATGGAAATGAAAGTGGATTTGAACTATATAGGATTTCAGTTAGTTTTTCAGCTTAAGCTTAAACAAGAGCTGGGACAAGAAGCTCGCAAAACTGGCAGCTATTGGATCATCGTATCATGACCGTGCATTAATACATTTTACACAAAATCATATATCATTTTCTTTCTGGGTAACAGAATAATATGCTATTATTATACAATTCAATCGTATCGCTTACGGTTATGTTTATAATTCTATTCTGTGCTGAAGCAAACATGGGCTTAGGTAGAGTGGAGGATAGTAATCGAATAACATGTCATAAATGTGCTATTGGTATTGAATTCAATTATCCAGCAGCTTGTTTTCATTTCTCCACATTCAACTCAGTTGGATCCTCTCGTAGTCCCTCGAGTCAATCACGAATTCCTGAAATTATTGCAACTCTAGCTTCAGCACTTATTTATTCGCTATTATAAGATGAACAATTGATATCAGCCCAACGATGGAAACATTAGATTTCTTTTCTATAATGTTATTTAAAAGATTGTCATTTGTTTGTATGCTATTTCGGGCGATGGTGAAATGTGAGCAAATTACATGGAATAACAAATGTACGATATTAGCCGGACCTTTGTTCACTATAATTCATTCTTTTCAATATGATGAAAGAGACAGTCATTTTCCTCCACGTCATTTTAACATATCTGCTTACAAGTCAAACATAGATGATGATGACCTTTTGTTGAACTCGCGAACTCAGATTAAAGGGTAAAATGTCTTTTGCAGCTATTTCACTTTTCGTCCTGCTTTACAATGGAACAGTAGCTAGAAAAAAATTCATTACGATTCCAACTCTGTTCTGCCCAGTCTAAAATGTTATTTTGTCATTGGATTTTTGAAAGGCTGAAATGAAGTTGGATGTATATAATATACATGCTTGAAAAGGGTGAAAGCCAGCTGAGTTCTACTGAATTTTATTAAGCCTTCTGATCCTTTTAATGGCAAAGAAACTAACAAAACTCGTAAGTAAATTATCAGAGTATTTGTTACATGTTAAGTCATCGTCATCAGACTGCGCTAAATTACAGTTTACCAAATAAAAAGAACACTCAAGTGATCAACTTTTTATACAGCAGCCCCTCCTGTAACCCGCTAGCTATAAATTCCAGAGAAGTTGAACCAGCAAAACTTATGTACAACTGGTTGGTATACAACACAGGAATGTAAAACGTAACCATTTGTCGGCATTCAGTAGTCACGACTGACCCGTTTCTCCCAAACTTTCAATCTTTTTTAGAGAAACTCTTGCAAAAAGATTTCCTTGAATTTTTGCCGGCATCTCCAAAAAAAGTTTTTTTTGCCTAAAGTTACCCTTTTCAATTCGGGGAAATGAGATGATTTGATGATGCCCTGCCAAGAACCCCAGTTTCCTTTTCCACTCTTGAGTGACCTGGCAGGTTTGTGTATAACAACAAATATCCCTTTAGTTTTCCCCCAAAAAAATTCTTGTTTTGCCTTCCTTTCATCTCACAAGAATGTCGAGAAGGTTGTTTGTACTCAACTAAGCTGTTTTCTTCACTTCGTTTACTCCTGCTCATCTTTGACAAGCTAAAATGGACACGGTTCAACCATGTCACTCAACTTTATGATGAAAATGACAAATCTTTGATGCTGAAAACTCTCAATAATGCGCTCACAGAACTGGCATTTCATCCTCTTTGCTGTTGGTCATTAAATTAATGAATTTATTTCTTGTGTCAGTTTTGCCTGCTCTCAAACACGAGATAAAGGTAAATGGGGAATGTGATTACATGATTATTTATTATTCATGAATGAATGGAGCGTGACTAAATGTGTAAAGATTCTAATCTTAAAAGCATTACATTGCGTAGTATAGTAGCTCAACAAAACCAACACACAAACACATACTTATACAAGCTTCGTCAGATAAAATGAGTGGATGAATTGTCAAGTGTCATGGCTTTTCGGCGTGTCCTCTCATCCAACTTTTGCCAATCAGTCGCGTAGCATCTCAGCAGCTCAATTGCAATTTCTAGTTTCCTCATGTCTCTTGTCGAGAAATGATATGTGACATATTTATTTCGAAACGAAACAGGGACCAACACTACGACCATCATCATGATCATCACAGCATAACTGAAACTGAAAGGTCTCAATATAAGTACTTGTGAGCATTGCTCTTTTACACACATAAACATTTCATAATGGTGGAGACAGGGAACATAATTCCAGAACGTTATGTAACTTATAAGCATAGAACGATATAGAAGAAGATGGTGGTGGTGATGATAATGACAATGATAATGATGATCCAAAATAATAAATGATGTGAGATTCCTCAGCTATATTTCTTCTTTCCATGAAGATGAAACGGCGAGATGATGATGACTCCACTACGACCGTGATGACGATGATGACTGTATGGATTTATCTATGGCAATTTTGTTCGGGTGAACGCTAAGCGAGTTTTTTTCCCTTGTCTTTTCTCTCTGGCGCATTCCCCTTTCTCTTTCCAACAATTGTTTGCTCCGCTCCTTTTCTTCTTGACTTGGCTTACTCTTGTCTAACTTAGCAAATATCTATAAATTTCTGCTTCCTATATAATATGCTGTGTTCGAAAAACGGGAAAAATCTTGTGTGGTTTGGTTACACGCGGCACCAAAAGTTGTGTATATATATATATATCTATGGAGAAGTGCTATTTTCACTTTTTCTGCTAGCCCATCAAATACACGAACGCTTTTTCTACCTTATATTAAAGCCATTACCATTATCAAGTAGAGGCATCTTGAACTTTGGCCCCTTAGTATACCGTGAAGCGACATGAGTGGAACAATATATAGGAATCTTAAGTCGTCCCACAAGGTATACGAGTGAAAGGATATACCTATTATGTCCCGTTGCAGTGCAGTCTCACTTTACGAAACTCACGAGAGACTGCGTGTCTTTCCTCTAAAATACTTACATATAACAAGCCTGCTTCTATAATAACTTTGGACTGAGTAATACTATGCATGTAATCATATCTGCACACTTTTTCGTGTTCCTAACATATAATTTTCGAAAAATATATGCAGTCAGGGGAGCAAGGGAGCCGCGTGTGCTACCTTAGATGGACGATGAAACATTTCTCTAGTTTTCAAACATGAATCCGCACGCTGGACATTTGTGTGCCTTCATATTACTTTTCTCTCTTTCTTTCGTTTCTCTAGCATTGCTTTTATCGTCGCAGTAGTTATTAAGAGGTGGGAGTAGAGAGAAAGTTGAGATATGATCTTCCTATATGTCTGTCCATCTTTCAGATTAAATAAAAACAATTCTGTAGAATTGACGTGAGTTTTGACATTAAAATCAAACAACTTTTCAGAATCACAAATGCGCAACTTTTTTATGATCCTGAAATTGTTTAACAGAATTACATGATATCCGATATGAAGCATGTGCATGCAACAGCAATTGCCATTTTGTTATACCCGTTTGATTATAGTTCATATCGTCTGCATTTGTAGTTTCACGTTTCACCTTTACACTCTGCGAGGCTCGAAAAGTGCCCCAAGTGATAACACACATTACTTGCAAGTATGTACATTAACATCTAACATAACTACTGCTGAGATGAGAGCCTTATTTGCCGGAACCGTAGCTGCCCTTTCATTCTCATTCTTGCTCCACCATCATACACACTACCATCCTTCTCCACCACACCATCTGGATTATTATGACGTAGAGTTTGCACTTTACTGCAAGGTACCTGCTAACGATGTTCAAACGGAGCACTTAGCTCCAAGTAACTTCCTTCCTTTTCTCTCCGTGCTTTCATTTCCCATTTCCTCAAATTTAGTACCTAACTGCTGCGGTGCATTCAAGAGCGGCTCTCAAGAGCACCTATTTTGAGTGTCTGCAAGTGGTGTAAAGGTTGAACTGTTCTGCATTTAGAAAGATAATGTTTATTGCAGGATATCATTCTTTGGCTAGAAATTTAACAAGCCGAAATTTCAGTCTGCAGAGCATTGAACCCCTAGCTAATGACAAAAAATTATTATTTCACCGCCCAATTTCAATTTGTAGGTACGTAACATGCACTTTTATTTCAGCCAACGGCTAATAGAAATCAAGTGGCCAGTGATTATAGCATCTAGGTTGACGAAATTGTTTCTCCGTTTTGTGACCAGAAGTTGAAGAAAGCAATATTGTTTCGGATTCTAACATATTTCCCAACACATTGTTGAACCTCTTTGAGTTTCCTGTGAGCCACCATCAAATTACAAGCATCATAGAAAAATACAAATGCGGAAGGCATCAAAGGGATCCACTCATATCATGACGTTATTACTTTCTGCACGCTGACCATAGTAAAAGGGAACGGAACTGGTAGGAGTTCTCAAATATCAGATGGTATATTTAATATATACGTATATATGTCCTTACTGGAAAATAAATGAAAGACCAAAAAACTCGAGTACATATAAAAGTGACGGGAGCAAAAAGAAAGCCTCCAGCTATGAACGGAAAGCAACCGTTCTCAAACAAACTAAGAAACGGAGAGAAGTGAGCTTTGGAAACTCTTCAAGGAAAAAAGGAACTCTACTTGCCACGACTCCAACAACTCCAACTGCAGGCTCTATATTTTCTCCCACTATGAGCCGAATGCAATAATCAGATCGATATGAACTCAACTATTCATACTCAACTTTTCATTCATATTCCTACCTACCACCTTCACCGGCACGTTTCATTCCATGTATGGATCTGACTCTTCTTTCTTTTATGTGAGTAGGTTCTTCATATATTTTTCTTTTTATATTAAAGCAATCCTGTGTAGTAGTCTTTTGTTCAAACTTTAAGTAGAACTTTAGATACATATTTAGGTAGAGGTCCAAAATAATATGTAGTTTGAGCTGCTACATATCATAGCTCAACATTTCTTTGGTCTTCAAAGTTGAAAGACAAGGACGGAAATGTTACAACGTAATAACAGAACAACGACGCTCTCTCTCTCTTTCACAATGTTGGTGAAAGTAGCGCTGCGGTTCTATGTTCTTTGCCCCGTCATTCTGGAGGCAGAAAGGAAAGCAGATGAAATGGAGGTAGGTGGGTAGATAGTAGGTAGGAAGAGGAGCGGCAACGAGAAGAAAGTATGAGAGAACTGTTCTGAAGACCTAAAGCCTCTGGAGAGGCTTTTATTCGAACAATGCTACAACTCTTTTTGTAACTCAAGAGCAATGTTGAAATCGAGATTCCGTTGGGAAAATTGAGGCACTGGAACAACTACCATGCAGCGAGAGAAAGCCTATCCAAAAACCGAGGTCTTCTCATACTCTTTTTTCTTACTTGCTCAGTGTTCTTCATTTTCCAAATCATAATTGTGATATTCCCTTAACAATCTCGCACAGTCAGCTCTCTATATATATGCTTTTACACTTTCACCCAAAATGCCAAGTATTTATTATTTTTTCCCATGAAATATTCCATCTGATAATATGTTATTACTACGCAATATATATGGTACTTCACTCTTCTGTCAACTACGGAGTAACTTGGTGGCTTGTTAACCTGTCATAAGTATTATTTTAAACTTTCTAGATCCTCTCTCAAGAGGACATTCTTGTTTGGTTGTTTCCCAAATTTTGAACTCACTTGTCAAGGAAAAATGCTAAAGTATACATACAGGAGTAACTATTTGTGTTGCAATAGAACTTTGTGAGTTTTAACTTGTGTATAAATATACCTATAAAGTGAAAGTTGACAAGCATTCGTAACGGACAAACAAGACTATATATGAGTCGACATCCAAACAAACATATTTCAATCAATGCAGTTTGTTGCAATATAATAACTTTTTTGTTACGAAATCCACATTTGACTTGGATTCTCTGTTTTTTACGGGGAAATTACCAACAAAAACGAACTCTGCTGAACTAAATAACAGTCGTCTGGTTGGACAATCAATTGCAAAATGGGTAAAACCTCGAGTAAAACTCTATTTTGGCTCTGGCATTGTGACTGAAAGTTTGCTGAATCGATTGTAAATTTCGGGGTGAATGGAGGAGGAGAAAGTAAAAATAGAAATGCCTTTGAGTAGGTAAACCCGCATGCAATATCTATGTGAGGTCCAAGAACGACAAAAGTAACTAGTACAGCCAAAACTCTTAAAAAGTTGACATTTCCAAGTCCTCTTCAAAAAATGGCCTGACATACATTAAATGCGTCAACGATTTGTGCAAAGTTCCCTCCTCAAAGTAGTATATCATTTGAGTTGGATAATGCACACAAACACATCTATATAAATTCGATTTCGAGTGCATAATCCAACTACACAGATGATGAAGTACACGGGGAGCTCTAGAATCTATTATTGGCAAAAAATTGTGTAGGTTTAGCAAACCCTTAAACGAGAGACGGAATCCATTATGTCCAAAAAGTATTTCCGTACAAACTCTTCCATGTCCCTATATCTACTACAGCAAGAACTGGCGATTATGTACAAAAAACTATTTCATACTTTACGGCACGACATGACCAACTATTTTATGGACTTTTGCTTCAGACCAACAACCAACCCATGTGAACACTGAGCTGGAGCAAGCAGCAGTAGTTATTTTTTTTGGAAATGGCAGAAAGCAAGCACCTACTGTATTTTCGATTTGAAGTTTGGATTTCGCAAATAAAAAAAAGTTGAATCAATTGAAAATATTTTTCTTGCTGAGAACTCCCGTAAATGGTGGGTTGTGAAAGACTGTAAATTTTCTTTTGTAATGTGGTTTCTGACGTGTGGTGGTGGCACAGGTAGGCACACAAAGTATAATGTGGGTATGAACGGGCTGTGGATTGAGTAACGAGCGTGTTACTTTCCATTCCGGGAAAAAAAGGTGAAAAAGGAACCTGTAGACGTGTATAAGCCAGCCACTATTTCTTTCTTGACAATTCAATTCCCAAACGTTCAAAGTACATTTATATATCAAATTTTGTGCTGCCAAGCACACATTTCACAACCGTGAAGCAGAGGATCAAAACTTCATGTGGAGTGGAGCATCCATTTTATTGGCACACTATTCATTTCATGCTCATTTTAAAATCAGCATCCCAAGATCTCACACATTGATGTAGAGATCTGCGTGGAAATTGAGTAATCCAATATACTTTGGCATGAAACATATTACACGTTTATTAGTAGAATCACACATTCCTCACAATCTCCTCTTTCTGAGGCACCGACTAATCTTGTGAGTTATATTTATAATCATCATCATCTTTTTGGCCCTTCAGTCATTTTATGCTGTGATCATTGAGTGAATTCCATCAGAGTAGAATTTTGCTTATCTCATAATAAAAATCAAATGTAGGCAGCGTGAGATGATGAGGAGGATGTTGTGTGCTGTGTTGGTTGATGCAACTCCAGCAAAAATATAAAAAATGTAGGGTTATGGCATGAAAAAATAGCTCTTAGGCTGCAAGTGATCCTTCAGTCTCTCTTGCATAACATTTAGCCTGGTTGTTGATGCGAAATAACGAAATGATGCAACAAGGGCGAAAGAATTTTTCATTTGTTATTACGACAACATCTTCACTCTTCATCAAAGCAATATATAGCTCTATCCTCTATACGATGTTGATGATGCTCTTCTTCTTCGCCTCTGCCCTTCTTCTCCGCTCATCATCAAAATGAAGGAGCAGCAGAACCATGCATGGAAGCAGAGTATTTGAAGGCCGAGAAAAATACTGGGAAAAGAGAGCTTAATAACACTGCAACATCAATTTAAACGAAGAAGGAAATGAGCTTCTCCAGAGTACATGGTCTTTACTACGTACAACTCGAGTATACCGTATATTTCCCAAGAATGCTATATATTTACGGTTAAAGTGATGTGATGTTATACACATGTTCGGCAACGTACAGCTTTTGATGATGAGAATGAGAGTACGTTGTAGATTGTAGTCCCCGTCTTTCTTTCTCTTCTTCTTCTTCCTCTCTCTCTCGAGTTTTGCTTGACGACTCGACTAACAAGTAAAGTACATGCTACACAACCCATCCCAAATGAGTCGCATTATTATATAGAGAGAAGTGTATACCTAAGTACACTCGAACTATACATGGGGATACTCTCTCCTTCTTGGATTTTTCTCTTTCCTTTTATTCTCATGTTTAGGTTGAAGGAAGGCGTCTTTCTGAGGCGTGACATGAAAGCTAACATGTCCAAATGCTCAGTCTCTGGTGATAATTATTGTGCTTTAGTATACCGTGATAATTAATAGGTTATCGTCTTCACTCGCCTTTCCCTCTATCCTCCGACAAGTTTATACAACTTTTTGGGTCCGTACCGCACCGCACCATGAACGTGGAATGAGCTGAGCTGAGTTGACTTGACTTGCTGCACATTACAAGTTACAATGAAGCAATCTTATGTCACTATAATTTAACCCTGCTCTTTCTCTCTCTCTCTCTTTACCAGTTCGCTTAACAATAACAGGGAACATAACGCCCAAGCTCGCTCACTCACTCAGTTTATTCAAGTCATTCAAATATTATGTAACTTTCCTTGCTCTCTGAGAACAACCTAGCCAGAGCAGTCATTGTGTGAAAACAACGATGCAGAATGAGAATTACCGTATAACTTCGAATGTTTTAGGTCCGTTAGCTTTCTCATAGAGCACACAATATTGCTCGTTGCAAAAGTGATGGTACAACTCGAATTTGTAAAATGCACTTTAGTTATCTAACGATAACTGCACAACATCTGCATCAGGATGGATATAGTGTGGATTTTAATCTGCACAATTGCCCATTGTTCTTTAACTCTTCTTTCAACTACATTTTATTACCCATATCCATTACTTCCTATTCTGAATAAAAATGCGTATGTAGATTTTAAAATATATATATTTATAGATTTGCTCATTTCCCCATCTTTTCCCGAGCTTAATGGATGATTTCATGATTATTTAATTGAATAAGGTAGCAATTTTTTCTTGTAGTCTTAAGCCTTCACATTAGTAACCATTTTGTACCTTGCACCTTCATTGGTATTCAAGATCTGAAAGAAGGTTTTTTGTCTAGCTCCTCGAGCTTATTCACATTAGTCATGTTTTCAACAGCATATATTAATGTATTACTTTTAAAAGGGGAGGAATATGGTGCTGCATCAAATTCATCTATTATCATCTTTTTTTAAACAGTTTATTATTAAAGCACCTGGGCAATTACCGACGTAGTGTAGATAAACATACATGTAATGCATGTTTATGCAAATGTGAGTTAGGTAGCTGATGGTAGTGGAGGTAGCTCATTTTCAGCTTTCAGCTCGTTTCTTCCTCGTAGTTTGCTCCCTCACAAAACATATTCCTGTCATCGACAAGAGCTCATATTTCAATTGAGCCCTTATATCATTATACAAATGTGTTTTGTATTCTAATTCTCTCATTAAGGTATTTACACGGTAGTAAAAAGACCATCTACGAAAGAACAGTTGGAGTGAGAGTAATAATAACCCTCGTAAGTAATTTTTATTTTTTCCTATCAGTATAGTACTCCTGCTCGGAGTCCCTTCGTGAATGAACCCGTTGGGGGTTTTATACACACACATGTTTAAGAACACACGATCCAGATTGCGTAGTGAAAAGGTAATTGCAGAGTTTTATTCGTTTTCATCACATTCTCTACTCCACGAGGAAGGCATTGCGTTATGTTATAATGTAATGCGAACAACGTAATGCACGTTATATGCCACTTGAATTACGAGCAGAAAACGATGTAAACGACAACGACACTCGGCTACATTGAGCACCAAAAACTATGTAACTTTGGGCCTTTTCTCAAGTTTTGTGTCTTGAAGAAAAATGTACGTTTGTATTCACTCCGCAACACGAGCCAAAAGTCTTGTTCGTCGTGTGCCATCAAGGCAAATAAAGTAGTGGAGTAGTAGATGGTTGAGAGCAAGAGCAGGAGTAGCAAGAAAGAGCAGCCTCTTAAAAGAAAACTTGCTCGCAGATCCCTATCTGACATGGGCAAATGTAATACTTGGTAATAAATATCCTCACTCAACAATTACTACCCAATTAGTCTGTACCATATTACGTTATTTTATACGGGGACGTCAGCCATACGAGAAGAAAAAGAAATATGTATTGCGCACATTTCATATTGCACACATATTCGACTGTACTTTTGTCTAACGAGAATGAGTTGAGATATTTTGTACTTTATGTATACAAATGTGTATGAGAATATTTACTCAGCAGCAGCAGCAGCAACACCATTCCGACCACCACCAACCAAAGGAAGTACAAGTGGTTTGGTTACATACATATCTGCATTTTGTTCGTAGCATAAATTGGAAGTTTTTTTTTCGCATAAGAAATATTATGTATATTTTTCCTTCTTTGTGTTTCAAACAACTTTTCTCTCGTTGGAAAGACGGCAACGCAATTATACTCGTGTGTGTAGAGAGCTCAACTGACAGATCTATGTGTTCTGTTAAGAAGAAAGACCAAATTTTCTCTTCCATTCCTGGAGAATGACCTGCTACACTGCCTATTACTCACAAGAGCTAACTCCCAAGAAGACGACTCCCTACTGTTTAAAATATAAGGAAATTTTCGGCAATTCTGCAGACCCTTTATTTCTCCTCCTGTCTCGTACTATTTCCCATGTGAGCCTCATTTATTTAGCTCCGGGTAGAGTTCGCATTTAGGCACAGCTACAACACTCTTGAAGGGTTGAAATCCCTTGTTATTGTTTTGTTGTTGGGGACGTCTTGAAAGTTACGTACCGGATGCTGAAGCGCAATGAAACTTTTTCTTACGTGGTACTAGCTCGAAATGAGTAATTTCACTGTTTGAATTCAGGCTCAATCGATTTCAGAGAAATTTCAACATTGTATTCATCACCGCTGCTGGGGAGTGTCAGTGAGCCCGAACCAGTTCCAAAATAAGCTCTTGCATAATCCCTCTAAAGTTTTCTTTTGGGAAATGAACTTAACGAAATACGCTCATCTGAAAGTCATTTCAATTAAGGTTCGATCGAAGGGAAAGCTAAAAAAATACTTTTTAGTTGAACACCTTGATCAAATGAACCTATGAAGTATTTTCAGAGATTTTAAAACCAAGAGCCTCCACTCTGTCAGTGGTGCCAAGAAGAAATATTAAGGTTTTATTACTGAAACAAACTAAAAAGAATCTTTTGAAAAAGAAAAGAAGGTGAGAGTTAATCATCACGGTCAACAGTTTCCACTTCAAGTGTCATTCCAGCTAGCAGCAGAAAATCATGAGGGAAGGAGCGTGCCATACCGACATATTTCAAAAAGCGTGATATGGTTCTCCAACTTTTTGTTGATTTCTCTGAATGAGATTCTTTGCACAAGGATGCTGTAGAGTGAAAGTAGTAGAAGATCCCTTTACAGACTTTCATCTCTGTTCCAACCTCGTTTAGTCGGAACTGAGAAGCACTGTTTGTATATAGGCTTTTGCCTTTTCCACCTCTGCCTTATTATTACTTCTTCACTTCACCTTAGACTTAAAATCTTGTCATGCAGTCACAGGAAGAAGCCATTACAATCTACTTCCCCCTCTTCTTCTGCCTCAAGTAATAATAAGGAAGATTCAGAAAAGAAAGAAGCAGCTGCAGTTGGAGAATTGGTTTTCCTCTCCGTCTCCCCAACATTTCTTCTTCCTTTCCAGTGTAACAAGCAATGGGAAAGATGGAGTGTGGGAACATGCTTGGAATTTTTAGCACCGATTAGAATAAATATTTCTATGAGTTTGTCCTTCAAATACACATACGTACCTTACGTACGTATAATGAATATTGCCTAGGTGTATACTTTTGCAGTTCCAAACCATATCATATCGACATAGTTATGTAGCATGTATAAAAGTTGTTATCTTCCAGTACACAACCTCCTGGAAGGGAAAGCAGTGGAGAAAAGAAGTATTGGCAGTGACTGTCTACTAAAGGTAACGGTGGCACGTATATCTAGTAATGCAACTCTGCCATGCCAGGACGATTCTATAGTCTATATACTTACCTCCATATTATTACAATAGCGTTTGTTTGTCTGCTGCTGCCATATCCTCACAAAAAGGCCTGGAACACCGTGTGTGCCACCGGATCAGTAGTAATAGCTCAAAACCATTATATCATGAGCATGTCCATACATACTAACCAGATGAGAATAGGCGAGTGTGTAGTAAGTAGGGCCATTACCTCTGCTATTACCAATAATAACCATATAGTTATTTTCCTTGTCACCCATATGGTTCCATGGTGTGTTCCTCATTTCTTAACTCCTTCTTTTGTAAACTCCAGAGAGTGTCCTACATAGGACGAAAGAATGTTGGACGTACAACCATCATGTGTGTGCATTCATAGGCACCGTGAGCATACTACATTTGACGGGTGTATCTCTGAAGACATGTCCTGATACCATATTATATATAGTAGTAGCAATAGCAATATCAAGAAGGAGTTCAAGCTAAACTAATGCCTTTTTGTGTTTTCGTGTAAATATATGGATAACCGTGGTGCACTAATATCAATGTACCGCCACCTATTTCTTGAAATGTCAAGACTGAATTTCCTCATGTTTTTGCTGACTCTGCTTGTATATAGGAAGAGAATATATACCATTTCTTCTTCCCGGTTCATGCTTCTGTGCCTTCAAATTATGAGGAAAACTCAGCTTGTGTGCTACACTTTACCGAAAAAGGAAAACCAAAGGAAACCCGTATTTTCGCTCCCTTTTCCTTATTACAACTAAACTTATTTTCCCATTTTCTTCTTAGGTTTCGTTCCTTTGGCTGATGCTATTTCTCTTCTTCATGAAGTCTGCTAACGTATGGAAATGCTCCTCTCTGCCTGCTACTACTACTACTACGAGCAGAGCGACACAAAAGCCTGTGGTTTTGCTTTTGTTTCCCATGCACGATTTTATACTGCCGTTTTCTCAACTCTTTCTTGAAGGAATGCGAAATGGTTTACATTCCAAATTACAGTACATTTACATTTAAGCTTAGACGCGGTGACTGATTTTGAATTGTCAATGCAATGCTTCCCGAGCTATAGGTACGTATGGAGAAGAGCATGAATACAATAATATACAATAATAGGTTACACATACACAGCTATTTTGGAAAAGAGAGTGAGCAGTTGAGTTGATACACAAAAGGGAGGAATTGTATAGTTATGAGGTGTCTGCATGGAGCAGATACTGAAGTAACGCTTCATCTATGTCATCGAAAAAAACATATTATTTCAAAAGCCAGCAAACCATGCAAGAACCAGACAGGATTATGGATTGCTTACTTTTCCTACAGAAACAACAGCCAGCTATGGTGATAGTGGTGGTGGTGTTGTATTAACATACGTTGTGTGCGGCACAAGAACAAAGTAAAGCTGCCGAAAGTTTAGGATGCAAAATGATAATTTCTTTTTTTCACTGTCTTTCTCTCTACACTCGCTGTCTTTCTCAATCGGCAAAACTCAATTTTTCTCTTATTCCACACAAAATTTACAAGTCTGGTCTCGATCGCTGGAGAATAGAGTAACTGACATTTGTTTCGGTTTGGGGAAACATTTTTTATCCCTCCTTTCTGTTCTACAGACATGATACATTTGGAAGAAAAAGAAAGAGGAGGCGGAATTTTTGTGACATATTTGGAATTTAAAAACATACGCTTACAACAATGAAATCTTGACAGGTTTTTCTCTCTACGTAAACGTTCCTTATGACATATTGACATTCCATGAATTTTTTATGTTGTATTGACTTAACTTAACCTAGTTCCTTTGTGGCTTATGTAAAACTCAAAAAGTATGTGGTTCACTCGAAAAACACCAACTTCATAACAAGAACGAACAAAGAAGTAATAATAAAGAAAAAATACCTCCATTTTTTTAATACCAATACAAGTTTTTATTAGAACAGTGATTTGTTTCTGTCAATAGGCTTACATACGCCGGGATCGTGATCATTATCGTAGTAGCTACAGCCACACCAAGCGCATTTCGTTTCCGTTTCAAAATAGTATCGTGCATTCGTGCAGCATACCATATATATATATATGTAGGGTGGTTGTACTGATAAAAATATGTAGAGTGTAAATTCATGGAGAGTTTTTCCATCATATATTGATGGAACGAAATACCAGGAAGTTGTCCTTGTTATTCCAAAATCAATGTAGCCCATCAGAAAAAAATAATAATCCCTTCGACCTTTCCTGCTTCACGTATGAACATTGCTTGAAGATATGGTTGGGCTCTGGTTATAGGCACTTCTCTTAGCAAGTAAATAACGTTGTTGTTCACTCAGAAAGAAACTAGTCCAGGCCATGCATGAGTAGTGGTAGGGTACTAAATAAACCAAACCTGATCACAAGGTAACGAAACGTAATAACACAGAAACATTGGATTACCGTGCAAGCAGTCAACCCGGACTTTGTGGTTTGTAAAAAACTCTAATTATGACTCAACCTAATTTTTTTTCGGGGCTCTCAACTCCAAAAAAACCTTTCGTACTCAAAATGTTGAATACACTGAATTATTATGTGAGCTCTTAAAATGTTGTGTTGTTTGTAATATTTGAAGGAATCCATACTAAGTAAAGTGGAAATGTAAGCGTGAGTTGGATTGGAAGAGGGCTTGTTCAGGTGACAAGAGTATTCACTTTAGTAATATCATCATATAGGTGTGTCATCGTCATACGGACGGTTTCATCGTTTCACTAGAGTTCGCGAACAATAACACATTCCTCTTCTCATCTACCTAGGTCTTTTCTTTTTCGTCATTCTCTTCCTCTTGTTAAACTTGTAATAGTATTGCCTCAAACTATTTCATCGGACTTGTATGCTTGCTATGCGAAGCATTTTCATATTCATCCTAAACGCATATTTTAGATTTTACATACAATCATATCATAAAAGGATATTTCTTCTTCGTCCCAGTCAACATATGAGTTCGACTATTATAATATGAACGCAAATGAAAATGTATATCCACAGTCACACAACTCACAGAGGCAGATTCATTATGTTGCTAATTCAAACTGGTTAAGTCAGCAAACTCGAAGTAATAAATGGGTTGAGCTCAGCTGGATGGAGAATGAGATGAAACTACATCTTATGCCGTCGCCCTTACCACCCATTAAAAAGACGGGATCATAGCTTGTGCAAGCGCATCGTATCATTAATTTTGCAAAAGTATTAAAGGGGCCATGGGCCATGTATGTATTTTGAGAACAGCGATACTCTATAGATTCCTTCACAAGAACCAATCCACCTACTAGTAGGGACCTAAAGAGTCGACTTGCTACGATTTAGATAGTTTCCGAGGCTGCTACTATATGTTCTGTTGTGTCACTTTTTGGTAAAGCTTATTTCTTCTCCAACCAACCTCCATCAAGCCGAAGCTCCGGGCCGGCCATCTATGCCAATTACTGATGTTATTCAGCTTGGCTAAGCTGAAAATTAATCTCTTACGATAATAAAATTTACAACTTGAGATCCTCTCTCTCCCTCTAAAAGGTTATATAGGTAGTTTAGAAAGAGCTCCAGATAAAATGTATCAACACGTAATAGAAAAGGAGCTTCATAATAGGCAGTTTCGTTAAATTCACGCTTTGCCCACTATAAATTCTAGACACAATAACTGCTCACAATGTAGGAAAAGTCCTGAAAATTTGCAACAGTGTTTCGTTACTTGCAAATGGTAATAAAACTTGGAATGAAAATTAGAGTACCGTGGAAAAAGTGTGGGGTAATATTACAAAGAACATTCATATTATTATGGTACTCTACAACCATGTGTAATTCTCTTTATAGCATCATTGAAACATTCGAGCAGGGAATATGTTGCATCAAGTAGAGCTCAGCTCATATTTAGAAATTAATGCGCCTACTTACACAAATTTAAGGTAATAAAGGCTCCATAACGGAAGCGAGCGGAATTGCACGCTAAGTGCAAATTATGGTATGACTCGAAAACTAATGGAACAACAGAGTATGCCTAATTTTGGTCATGAAATTATTGTCAAAATGCAATTTAGCAATTTTGTTTGGGAATGAAATTGTAATATGGACGTTCATTTGAAATTTTGTCAACGAAGATGCAATTTATAATTTGTATACTTTGAATAGTGTTACACTTCCAACACCTAGGAAGAAGTTGATGGCGAGAAAAACCTTCATTGTAAACGCTGCTGTTAAAACAGATGTGTTATGTTTATGAATCCTTTGTGGACAAATTATCTGTTGCTTTTAATTGAATTACTGTTTCATGGATTCTTCCGTGGCTCATAATTGGGTTTTGTTGGGAGGCTTAATTCCTCCACTCCGTCCTATTACTAAAAGATCTATATAATAAGACTTTAGACGCTTCACACTGTGCGATATGGTTTAGTTGGTACCGATGGGAAAAACCATTATGTGACGCGATGCGACGAAAGGAACAACAAGGAGAACGCTTCTTTTTGGACGCGCTTTGCAAAAAATCAAGTTAGCCAAGAGCTGTATGAACTGTATTATAGTAGACAAGAGTAATTGGATACTGACCTTTTGATGGTGTCCGGTGTCCTCACAAATAATCATGAATAATTCAGTCATTTTTTCGATCTGTATTTAGAATCAATTGTGTCAGTAGTACACGCACGCAAAGTGGTTCCAATAATTACTATTGGCTGTGACTAGAAAAGCAATTGGATGTCATGTATTCAGCAACAAATGCACAATGAAGATACACAACTCTTCTTTGTAAATACCTTTGTAAACTTCACTGTTTCTATATAAGTATATATATGGTAAATATTTAGCAGTTTTCTTCTCTTTAAACTCTCTTTGAAAATTCAATGCATATAAGTCCACCACTATATTCAGGGACGGGAAAATGCCAAACTGTTGGAGCGACGTTTGGGTTGACGTTATCAAAGCTGATTGGGCTCTGTGTGCTGTACCGGTGTAAAAAGCCTTTGTACAAATTTTTATCGTTAACTGGCACTGTCAACAACAGAGTCGAGGGTATGGAAAACCAGTCAACAAACACGTTACGGTTCACTTGACTTTTGACTTATGTCATCGGCTAATTGGGATGAGGATTTGGTATTTGGAGTCCCCGCATCTGCGTAATATCCGAGTAGGAGAGACGCTTCAGTTTTTGCTTTCCTCTTTGTAACATCCTCCTCTCTCTTCTGTTGGTGAGCGTTGTTACGCGAGGGAGAAAGAGATCTACACTTTTTGCACTAATTAGTTTGTTATCGTGTTATCTCTAGCTGTCACTGTCAATTTCAATGCTGAACTAGAACGCAGATCCACAGGGGCCCTGCTCAAGAGAAATTCGGATTTTGAACAGATATTGTTCCAGCTGAACACATGGAGTATGTGTGGATAATGCTTTCCACATCCGTTTTATCCGTTTGGTGATGATAGATGATACATGGAGGATATGGTTTCAAAGCTGTCACTGCACTGTCACAATGTCACTGGTTTAGAAACCTTTATAGTTTAGCAGGTATATATATATATATGGATGTACTTTATTTTGCTTTAATTTCTTTGCAAAGAATCAAGGATAAAGGTTTACTTTACCTTTTAAATTGTTATTGCACTGCTGCCACTGTCAGCTTCAATGTAAAGCATGATAAATCGCATAAATGGATATATGTGTTTTTGCTTTTGATGTTGGTTTAATGTAAATGTAAAGTTGAATGGGTTGTCAAAGTCAGAAGCAATAGATCGTTAATTCTGATGAACTCTTGATTCCATGTAGTTTGACCTGTTTTGGAGAAACACAACAAAAAAAAGTTCTATGAGCTATTTAGATGTTTTATCACACATTCATTATCAAGCATGACCATTTAAGCATAAAAGTATAAAACAGCAATTTTGACTTTTGACGATCCGAGTCATCATCAGCTCAAATGGAAAAATGACAGGGTTTTGAGAGAAAAAAACTATATTATCTTTTAGAGTCAATCTCTTCTCTGTCAGAGTAGTATTAGCAATTAAAAAGCCAGCAGAACATTTGATGATGATGCTCCCAATTTAAACCAAATTTGGCTTACTGCCACAGCCACCTTCAACCATGAGTATTCAAATGAATAAAACGATATCGTCTCATAAGAAACTGTGGAGAAAAGTCATAATATGAGACCGAGACCTGATATAAGTACTTGCTTAACCTTGTTGACAGTTATTTATGCAGCATTAACTGCTACCAAATCCTATTTGAGAAGGTTGCCTACCGTACTAATCACTGTAATCATCATCATTTTCATTGTCAAATATAGCAACCAAATAGTATTAAAGTTGCATATATATATTTTATGGTGATATTATGATGACGGTTTCTACTTCGAGGACTGCATTACATGCCACTCGCTCCGTGACGTCTAATTTTGTAAGACTCTCACCGAGTTTAAACTGAGAGTCCGCCGAGCTGCAGCATTTTATTGCTGTGTTCCACGTTTCATAATGCGTTATCATTTGCTGGGGTGCAGAGACTCAAGTCGAGTGTCACATGTTGGACTATATGGGCTGGTGGAAATTACAGGGGATTTATTGTGTCTCTGCGGTATTTTACTTGTGATGTTTCCTTCAGTTATCTTGACATTGGTCCCCTTGGTGCAGTACACCAGGAGGCAAGTGTACTTTTGCTATAAGAAGTTTACTTCCTGGAAACGTCACATTCGCATTACTTTCCTAGATTACCTATTCCTCGTGGCTGTGCTGCAAGATGAAGATGCAAACTATATATTTTATACCAGTCTCGTACATGTAAGCGGCTATTCCAATTTATATCAATGCATCCCTCTGACACTAATGACTATCATAAGTCGCATCATTCCACCATCATCATCATACGCAATGCAATGAATGTAAGATCCCCTCCTCTCATCCTTGACTTGACTCGTGGTGGTGACTAAGAAAGTCTCTTAGGGTCCCTAAATAAACCTCCCGGAGTTGTGGCTAGTAGTGCATACTCGTTTATGTGTCATGCGACCTTGAGAGGTCAATTACGGAAGATCAACGCTCATAAAAATGAGCAGAGAAGGATGTGAAGTATGATCTTTTAATTACCACATTATTTTTAAAGTAGAAAGAAAAGGCTGGAGTTGACGATTAGATTAAGATAAGAAAATGTCCCCAGCTAGAGTAATAATATCAACAAGAGCTGGTGGTTTGGTTTTGAAACAAGCAATATGCATACATACCATTAACAAAAACAACCAGCGGTGCCAGTGGTGAAATGGAGGAATGAATGTCACAAGCCAAATTACCATGCTTTTGTTGTAAATTCAAGTCACTGATATTGTACTACAGCGAATTAATTTCATATTATAAAAAAGATGTTTTGCACAAAATAAACGTGATATTCAAATGAGCTGAAAGCTCACCATGTACATACGAGCTGATTACCATTTCAAATTGTTGCTGTTTTTTTCTTTCTAGTATTGTATTTTTCCTACATTGTCGTTGTATGGATATGACACAAACACAACACAACAATTCATGGCTATTGGGGGCTCCTACGTTTCATTTTCAGGATGAGTGTATATATTGTAGGATCTGGTATGTTGTGTGCATCTAATGGAGTCTCAAAGCGAACGAAGATATTATACTATGCATAATAAATTATTCCCTTGTTCACCGTTTCAATGTTCTGCTTCTTGAGCTATACAATGTACAAATACTTTCTTATTCTGAGTGACTGACTGCGATGAGATTGCTCCTAGAGTTGGTACAGTTTCGCATTTTTTTCTATCCTTTTCTACAACTTCTTGTTTAGGTTGTTTTGAGACGATAAAATGCATCTCGTGTGTTGCTTTCTTGGCTGTGATGTTGCTTTTTCTGGTAATAAAAACTGCTGCAGCACCAGCACTCCCAGCAACTTCTAAATAGCTATCTTAGGTACGATATGTACGTAAGTAAACACAGAGAGCCCACAATATTTTTTTGAGTCATGGCTTGTTTCATTGATTTAATGGCTACTTTTTTCCTCCCTTCCTTTTCTTGCTACTGCAGTGGTTCTGCGGATTGCATCGCAATGCCAAAAAAGTCAGAGCCAGTCGAGATATAAAAACTTGTAGGAGGAAGACAGAAGACTTTGGAATTCGATATATACCTATGTGAACTGTTGCAACTCTGTTAAGTATTGAGAGTTTTTTTTACGTTACGTAACCAAACTCTGCTACTGATAGCGCTCATGGTGGTAGTAGAATAGTGTGTGTACGGGCAATAAAGTAATTTTCTTAATGTTTATTTTACAAACCAACAGTCAAGTCAAGTAGGTAATACCTGTAACTATACAGTCTTATGATATGATGATGATGATGTTTATGATTTGAGAAAGTCGGGATCTCAAAATTGAGAGCAAGGCAAAAAACATAAATCACTAGGTTGGTTTGGTGCTATTGACTTGTATATCACCAACCTGATTTCATGTTGATTTGCTACTACATTTTTTGGTGCACTGCAATTTGGTGATTAGGAAATGGATCGTAAATAATCTGAATGTAAGTGGGTTTTTTTTGTGCGAATTGACTAAAATCCATTTTTGAATAAAGGAAAGATTACAAAGCATATAAAATTGGGTTAACCTCCATCGGTTATGGTTGTTATAAAACGGATATATAAACGTTCAATTATGCAGAGTACAATATTATCCAATCTACACTGGAAATGGATCCAAATTACTAAAAATTGCAAATGGCTCTGTAGCTTTTTTTATGTGTTGTAAATTTTAACATTGTACTCTGTCATTGTTTCCTATATTGCCTGAGAAAATCCGGTAGAAAATCGGTCCAAAGCTCGGAAATCGAACCAGGTGTAATGAATGAAAGCTGCTATATAGATGCGAATTTCCTGGAATGTGAACTCTCTCCCCTTTAAAAGTCAATTTTGTTAGGTACTAAATCCTCATAGAAAATATTATTTTATTTAGGCCACCAGGTACCAAACACGATATATGCTACAGTGATGATGGTAATATGTACTGCTGTTTTATGAGAAGATCAGACCATGTAGACGCCAACGCACAAGGAATTCCTCGAGAATTTACACGATGACTCAGAATAATTTCCTCGAACCGTGAGATTCAATCCGCTTCACATAAGCAAAACATTGCCGAGTTTGGGTACAGGGGTTAAATTCGATATTCCACCGACAACACCTTTTTCCTCCCTGTCCTTTCCTGATGATGCACCAAATGTTATTGTTCATATCATTCTCAGAACCTAATATAAATGCCAACCGTCAATTATCATTCAGACAAATAGCAACAACCAAGACAGATGTGTATGGGTATGTTTTGGCCAAGTATGGATTTATAAAAGTTGAACTATCATCATCAAATCAGCAGAAGTGAGTGAGTACCACCCAATCAATTTGCCATCATTAGGCCAATCATTAGTTATCACCACACGATCAAAAATGGTTAAAATATGCCGGTTTTCATACTCCTCTCAAACAGTCACAATAACAGAGCCACCTAATATGAACCACCTTTCAAGCTTATTCTTCTAGGTAAAAAATTGTGAGTTCTTATAGACCTGTAGTTTACATTGTAAATGCATACAATCAAGAAAATAATTGCCAGAAAACCACTTTGTTAACCGAGTCAGTGTGTGAAGTTTTCGGTAATAGCTTCACCACCACCACCACCGTACTACAAGAAACTGAAAATTGCTGACTTGGACTTGACTTGGGATTACACAAACATGACACAATAAATGCATACAACTCTTGTCTCTTCTTTCTGGAGGACGATGTTCAAGTTCAGGTTGCTCATTCATGTTAATGCATCTCAGCTTGGCCATATATGTCAGTTGGAAAAGTTGGCTTGTTTTACATACACACATGGTTATTTAGTACGTGTATTAAATAAATCTACAATGAAGTGGTCAAGAAGTTGCATCAAAATGCTAAAATGTAATGTGCTAAATAATAATATCATCTCAGTCTGTTTGGTGCGGTTGTTATTTTTTATGTGCAGCAATTATCATCATAATGTGGAAGAAATGAATGTCTTGCCAAGAACTTGCTTTCACTGATGAGTCGATCAATTTAAGTCATGCATGTATATAGACACCCATTATGCAAATGTGCGAGGGATCATGTATATACGATGCAATATATTATGTGAGTCTGTGATTCAATGTATACACACCATAATGAAATTAATGAAGGAAATGCACACTATAATTTTACACATCAAGGACTGTCAAGGATGCGAAGATCAAGCTGTTAAATTGGCTATATTTTGAAAAAATACTAATGAACTCCCTAATCCTGACACGAGCTTTCAGTGGGAAATAAATAAGTCAACAACGACAAGACGGCTGGTGAGGAGCTCAAGTTGCGAAAGTGTAAGTCTCCTTTTTTAAATTACAAAAGCCATTTGCATCTCAGTTTTGTATGTACAACGATGAAATTACAGAGAAACAACTTGCTACATTTTTGCTGCGCTTACATTGCATCGCACACTCTAATTTATGCTTGCATATATACAAGTCCATACAATCTGAATACGTTTTTATGAAGTGTCAGCAGTAAAACGAAAACTCATTTTGGACCTCTTCCAAAATGCCACCAAGAAGCAGAGTAGCATTACCAAAAACACCTAAAACCAACTCGGAATGTTTTGAGTCAAAGCACTTTTTTGTAGGTAGACCATTTGTCTAGCAATTTTAGATCGATTTTTTAGCAAATTTCTATTCTTCCACCAAATACCACCACCACATTATGCTCCAACGTCAACAAATCGCATGTCAACAGAAATGGGAAGAAACATTGCACTGTGAGGAAGTAGGAACAAGTATACGTGTTTTTTATGCAGCTCCTGTTTACCTTCCATAAACTGATATGTATATATAACATCCAGCAAAAGCATGCCGTTCTCCTCTGTAAAAACTGGAAATAACTACTCAAGTTTTGCGTGAGTTGTCTGGGGAAAATCTACTTTGAATGTATGGAACTACGGCCGAGTCCCATGATATGAATTCATTGTAGTAGCCTGAGACTTTTTTGTATGTAGAATGTGAATTTTGAATGTGAAAAGAGGAACACATCATGAATGAGCCTTTTACACTATGACAGCCAACTTTGACCATTATTTTTGTGATACCCCGTCTTTGTGAATAAAATGTCGTTTTCAGCAGATTTTATTCACTTTCCTGAGAAAACGAGTTGGAGACCAAAACTGAGAGGGACTGACTATTTGTACATTATACACATACGTTACACTGCGCTGCGTTGACTGAAAAGAAAGTACTAAAGTAAACCAAGCCATTCTTGCTCTCCTCTACTACTACTCCTTTCCAACTCCAACTTAATATCCAATATTCACATTATGTACATAAAGGCATGTGAAGAAAAGCGCTAATATCACATTTTTTGTGATGGAGTTTTTGGATAACTCATGTCATTTCAATAGTGTCCATCATCTGCCACGCCTTAATTACCTGCTGGCTCTGGCTCTCCAAAAACTCTCAACAAACAGGCAGCCTTCCTTCACAAAAAGAGTTGGGTTCCTTCAAGCTTCAAGTTACATAACAACATATAACTATTATGCAGTTTATAAGCTCCACTCTATCATTCCCTTTTCCTCCTTCCCACTGCTGACTACATATATACATGCAAAGCTACTTTCGTTTCATTTGAATGATTATAATAATAGTAATGGGATGATGATATGTGCCTGTAATAGCTAAAGTATGATGTAAAGGACTTTTTTCTCCATACTACAAATAATAATGTTGGCTCGTTTGTATGCATGTTGACTCGGCTATTGCCATCATCCAATTTGATTATAAAAGTCCATACATGCAGAGAGTGACATATAGCACGATAAAATGAATAAGGCAAAGTCGAACTTTGCTAACTAAAAGTCAGAGCTTTCCCTCTGACGAAGGAAGACAGGACAGGCCGATGAAATGATGAGACTTGGAAATGACATTGACAGTGAGCCAAAAAGTCAAAATGCTTCATTAAAAGTAATAATAAAATGTAACAACGTGCCTACATTCCATCCCATTTCGTATTGACATGTTCACTGTGTTATGTAAAAACAGTGTGTGTATTTACAAGCATATAGGTTCTTGCACGCATTTTGTTTTACCGTGTCACTTGTTTGCCTAAAGGTCGATTAGCGTATTTGTTAGTGAGAGCAGACCTATAATTTGTTTTGAGAGAGAAATTTTTCCTCTGCATTCCCCTCTATTTCTTCAGAAATCCAGTATGTTTATACTTCTTTTGACAAATGGAAACTATTTCAACCATCTCTACTTTCTCCTGGGTGGTATTTAGTCAGGGAGCTTACGTTAGTTATCCTGCTAACAAATATGGAGCTTACAATTGGACTAACTGAAAACGAAGGCACATCATGATCATGATGATCACAAATAAGAAAAAATATTGTCAGCTGCCAGAAAATGAAGAACAGTGGAAAAGAAACAAATCCGGATTTTACTTTTGTGTACAACCTTGCAATGCGTCATCGCATTAACGATGTTGATGTTTACAGTATGTTTCGTGCGTACAAGTCATCAGACACGAAAATAATAAGTTTGTCTACCATCACCCTGAACACACATGTATATACTTATATATATTATGTACATAGTAAGTACCAACAACTAACTCTACACAAGGGGCACTAGTAAGAGCATGTCATCTCATTAAAGTTTGTTCAACTGCTTTTCCTTACTTATGTGTATTTGTTCTTTTTGTGTACATATAAAAATGTAGACACGCGTGCTAGTAGTGAAAACCAAAGGAGAAAAAAATATTGTGTTTATACTTTGGACATCTTGGCTTGGCATTTATTTTACCTACTACTTCCTACATGATGTTGACATGCAAAAGGTTTCTTCGTCTTCCCAATAACCAATGCATGCATACAATGGAATCAAGAAGAGAAGACGAGCATACACCATTATCAACGTCGCCATGAAAAAATAGCCATAAGGATGGTGATAGCTCAGAAGGCCTGATAAGAGAAAAATGCAGAGAATGGCATTATGGCTACCACGGCATCGGTGTGGCATGTGCCCTGTGTGGGCGTCAGTTCCAGTTTATACCTTTGGGAGAGAGAAAAAAATACAATATATGTGTTTCTCGATGAGAAACCGTAGTGTGATGGTGATGTGAGGATGATGATGGCTGTGTAAATATGCATGACTGTTTTGATGATGTGTAAAATGCACACAAATAACGTGAGCTGCTCTTATCTTAGAGTTTTAGTCAACCTTGTTCTGATATTTGTGCTCTTGCTTGCTACACCTCACCTAGAGGTTTCTTGTAAATATCATTGTTAGTGTCATCATTCTTGATGATGATGATGATGTTCATGCATTGTACATGCTGCTGTCCCGGTCTTTTCTCAGCTCACTTACTGTAATTACTTCTGCTCAAAAATTACATTGACTCATCATGAACTGCATTCTGCATGGCATACCTTGTGACACCTTCCCGTTTTTAGTACCGGTACAACCGGATGATGTTGTTGTGTCAGGAAAATTGACAAATTGACGGCTGAAAAATAATTGTATCGAAATTGAAATGGAATGCATATTGTTATACATACATGGTCATCTGACAGTTAACAAAATGCAACTTTTTAAAAATTAAAAATGAATTTAATGCATGTGGTTTTTCATAAGGACAGTTTTTCTCAGAAATATGAAGAAATTTGTAGACCAATGTCTAACCCATAATTATTATCACAATCCATTTTTGTTGAATGCCTTACAGCGCATGAGCTCAGAAGCAGAGAGAGAGATACATATATTCACATTATTAAACAGAAACTACCCATCTATTTTGACATGCAATAAAGAGAAGAAGGTATATAGTAGGTTAGTGCTAAATATGTAATAGATCCAACCAACGTCATCTCATTATTCGGGAATTAATTACCTGTCTATCGCAGAAATTGCAAGAGTAGGGCAAACTATATAGTCAGTATACTCATCAACGACTCGCTTTCTTCTTACGTTTCTCATTACCTGTTTCTGAAAGCTGATGCTACGGAAAATATCCATAAAAGCAATGATGACTTTAATGACGTTTCATCTAACAGAAACTAATTTTCGGTTGCTCTCCTTAGAGTCCTTTTCAGTTCACATTTACAAAGTCATTGACGCAGCACAACATTACATAACGTAAAATTACCAGTGCCAGCAGACACATCTTTTCCTACCTGCCTAATTTTGGGCTTTAGTTAGCAGTTTCGAACAAGTCTTAAGAGCAAAAATGTTGATTGAACTTCCTGAGTCTCTAAATGACAGCATAATTGGAAATTATCCGAGCGAGCCCGCAGGGCTCGCGAAAGATAATTGTAATTATTTGAGGTGTATGGAATCTGGAAGTGTTCCTATCTAGTACAATAGTAGTAAGCTCCGCGATAGTAGTCCGGCTCCATCTATACAAAGCTAAATAAACAAAAGCTAAAAATACATTCATCATGCATGCGTACGATATCTAACCCCTTCCAGCAGCTCATTTCTCCTCATAGTCCAAAGATCAAATTCATTTTTCTGCAATAAATGAGGTGGGCAAGGGTGGGGATAGGAACACTTCCAGATTCCATACACCTCAAATAATTACAATTATCTTTCGCGAGCCCTGCGGGCTCGCTCGGATAATTTCCAATTAATTCTTCGGTGTACTACATCTTTCAGTGTTCCTATCTAGTACAATAGTAGATGTTTAAAACGCAGAAAAATGACAATTTAATAAATACAGCGTAATTTACTTACTAAGTACATTAGTAGCAAAAGTATTCGTATCTAGAGGACGGTTATAGTAATCTGCAAATACCTTAGACTTTTCTGACCAACCTGCAGATTTGAATATACTATCAATTGGAGTACCCTTTGCAAAGGCTTTTGAGGTTGAGGCATGACGAAAGCTATGTGGTTTATACAGTGTCGTATCAATATTCGCTATTCATGGCCTCCTTCAACCAATTACTAATAGTTTGAGTTGAGACCACTCCATGTGGAGCCCTTGTCGAAACAAGCAAAAATTCTGAATTAGATTCTTTTCGAAAAGAAAACGTTCTTTCAATATAGTGCTCGAGGCACAAAACTACACAAAGTTGTGGATTAGAGAATTTTGGTAAATCTAACATTAAGGATTTCCCTGGCTTGCTAGTCTTAATTCTATCTGTTATAGCAATTTGAACACAATTCATAACAAACTTAACATTAACAAGACGTATCAATGAAATAGTCTGAACCCTCTGCCCAGTTGTAAGTGCTAAAAGAGCAACTAGTTTAATACTTAATTTACGAAGATCTAAAAGATCATTTACAGGCCACTTATCAAGAAAATTTAATAGGACATTGACATCCCAAGTAAACTGGTATCTACACCTAGGTGGTCGCTTGTGAGATATCCCTTTCAAAAGTCTGGACACTAATGGATGTGTACCAATTGAATGACCTTCAAGAGGCCCAAGTACTGTGGATAAAGCCGATCTTGCGGTATTTACAGACACATAACCCTTTCCTTGTTCATATAAATTAGTTAGAAAACTTAATACATTACTAATGGTTGGAGACTGAACATCAATGTTTTTCTCACTACAATACATTCCCCATTGAGTTAAAACAAAACCATATTGCTGCCATGTTTTTGTGGTGCACGAAGCTTTTAATAACTCTAAGACAGCTTCCGGAAGTGGATGTCCTTGCCAGAAAGTTTGGCTGCCATCAGTGTCATTGTTCTAGACAAAGGATGGATTTGATCATTATATGGACATTTCAATTCATACATACCAGGCTTTAAACAAAATAACATCCGTAATCGCAAGCATTTGAAACATTGATACCAAGTCTGGGCTTGCCAAAACGGTGCAACTACGATTCCCTCGACGTTATCAGAAACAATTTTCTTTAACACTTTTTGCAGAATAGTGAAAGGGGGGAAAGCATAGAAATTATTCGGCCAGATACATGTGAAAGCATCTACCGCTTCTGCCCTGGACAAGGAAACCATGATATAAAACGTTCACACTTCTTTGTATGGTTTGATGCAAACAAGTCTATAACTGGTGTTCCAAAACGTTTGCAAACGTGAGCATAGCTCCTTGTGTCTAACTCAAAATCATTCAAATCTATATCTTTCCTTGACTCGCTATCGGCGATTACATTATCATTTGTATTAATATAGGTCGCAAATAGCCAAATATTCCTTTCCTGACACCACTGCCAAATTTCTTTGGCTATTTTATGGTTAATTATAGAATGACAACCACCAAAACGGTTGATATATGCGATTGCAGTTATATTGTCACATCTTATTAATATCTGCTTGTCTGAAACATCTTTGACCAGAGACAATAATCCATTTTTAATTGCTAAAATTTCTAAAGTGTTTATGTGATATGACCTTTCTGTGGGTGACCACCAACCTCTGGTTGTGTCGTTATCATAGGTATGAGCACCCCAACCTGTTGTGGATGCATCAGTTGTAAGAGAAAATCATATTTTTCTTGTCGTATGACATTAAACGTTTTTGTAATGCATTCAGCCACCACTCAATTAGAGAGCGTTGCAAGAGAACGTAAATTTTTCCGTTTAGCCCTTTCCAATGCCATAGTCTC
>LJIJ01001064.1:0-58755 GCA_001718145.1 Orchesella cincta
GCGTTGAGATACTTTTCTGTACACACCCTCCGCTTAAGATTAACGTAATCATCATTTTTTCTTACCATAAATGCTACACAGTCATTCGAAATATTAGTTTTGTGATTCTGTACAATTTTATGATGTCCCTGTGGCACTTTATATTTGACATCAAATATTCTAAGCTCCCGATATTCCAGCCTTTCAAAAGATTGTTTACACTTATTGCCCAGTTATACTTCTCGTCGCATACACTACTAATATTCAGAAGCTTTTGTAGACATGCCCAACCAGTGATTCCTTGGGTTTACGCTTCAGCTTAAAAATGAATTTTAGTAATACATTTAGAAAGCTGTTTTCAATTGGCCTTGCGTTTGTTTCTAACAGAAGTTTGAAACGCGATGTTTCATTTGGTAGGTAGAAAAGCTTTCGTAAGAATTTATTTTGAATGTAATAAGTTTTTCAGTCACGTCTGTCCCCACAAAACTACGCCATAAAATAAGACTGACTGGCACAAGGAGTGGAAAAGTTTTTCCTGTATTTCAAAGTTACCTATCCTAGCTTTATACAGGAGTCCTAAAACAGCATTTTGGGCTAACTGCGCTTTACCTATTATTTGCTCACACGCATAATTAAATTTTCCTGAGTAGTGGAATGGTATTCCAAGATATGTATAACTTGGTACACACTCAATTTCATCTTTTCCCCATTTAATTTTGAACTTTGGCATTGAATAATGCTTTCTGAACACAACTACCTTTGTTTTCCCTAGATTGACTTTAAGATTGTTTTTTTCAAAATACTCCTTCAATTTGTCGATTTTTGTTTGAAGATCACGAGCACTGATGGCCACAAGAGCAATGTCATCTGCAAATAAAAGCATGTTGACATCATGCTTGCCAATTCTAATGCAACTAGCGCTGCATTTATCAATTTCACTAACTACATCGTCGAGGAACAAAGTAAAAAGTTTTGGGCTGAGACTTTCCCCCTGTAGTACAGATTTTGTAATTTTAAAAGTATCAGTAAAGGACCCTTCACATCTTACTTTGGCATTTGCCATACCATATAGTTGGCGTATTATGTTTATAAATTTACTACTCAGCCCTTTGGCTGCTAATTTATCCCACAGAATAAGATGGTTTACAGAGTCAAAAGCCTGGCTTAGATCCACAAATAAACAAAACAATTTACCTTTACGGAATCTCAACTGATTTTGTATTAGAGTATTCAAGACAAACGCCTGCTCCACACATCCCGTTCCACTTTTAAACCCTGCTTGGTACTCGCTAATTTTGTTAGCCGCGGCCGCGCTGTTTGTCGCGCTCGCGTAGAGTACCTTTTGGCTATGCGAGCGAACGAAAAGTCGGATAACCCACTACCGGTGGTTTACACCGATGAAACTTGGGTCGATCCCCATGCGCGGACGGGGAAGGCATGGGTACCAAGAAAAACCTCTGGACCTCACGAGCGCCTGCTGTACACGTACCAAAAACACAAAGCATCAAGGGGACCAAGATTAATTGTTCTAAACGCAGGTAAACTTGAAAGACGTCATTGTATTATACTTTTTTTCAACATTTTGTTTTGTTACAGGTGGAATCAACGGATACGTCCCCGGGGTAATGCGAGTTTATCCAGTAAAGAAGCAAGACGTTCGTGGTGATTACCACGAAAATGTGGATGCGCAGACCTACACCTCCTGGTTCATGAACCTCCTTACAATTCTAAGCACCATTGGACCACACCTAATTGTAAGAAAGTTTATTTTGCAAGAAATTGAACTGCCGATAATAATTTTCTTTGTAGGTTATAGACAACGCTCCTTATCACAGTGAGACTGTGGCACCTAAGCAGCGGGAACGAAAAGGAGTAATATACCAATGGTTAAAAGAAAACCTTGAACCGGAACACTTGGCTACATTGCAGCCGGAAAAAAAATACAGAAAATGGGAACTTTGGAACATCCTTACTTCACTTAAAAAAAGGAAAAGTTTTTACAAGATAGACATTGAAACAGAGAAATTAGGACACAAAATAATACGGTAGTTTACTTGTCTACTATAATTTAAGTTAACATTCTAATTCTGTTTTAATGTTAGGCTACATGATTGTTTCATTAGGTTGCCTCCCTACAATTGTGACTTGAATCCAATAGAGTACTGTTGGAAGGACTTGAAACATGAATTAAGGAACACAAATGTGGATCAGAATGTTAAAACTATGCAACTGAAAGCTGAGGAGTACATGAAACAATACGGCACTGAAAAATGGAGGGCACATATCGGACATGTTTTAAGGTAGGTTATTATCGTTTTTATACATTTAGAACGTGTTTTGTGTGCATAGTGTTCATATTGTGTATACTTTTGTTTAGACTTGGTGAGCAGTACTGGAAAGAAGATGGTTTGTATGAAGAAATGTTGGATAAACAAACGGATCTGATTGTAATGTATTCACTTTTTTGTTAAACCTACTGAAATGGATACTTAATTTCATCATATCTTTATAAAAACTTTCAGATACCGGTTGGCGATGATGATGATTCTGATGATGAGTTTGAAGATGAGGAAACTAATGATCCAACTATTATGAGAAGTGTCGTTCATGATTTGGATGTCGGCCATGAGCTTTATGAATGAACCCTCATTATTAACTTTAAATTTATGAATACAATTATGTCACTCATTTTGTTGTTTGAAATGTGAAAGTTAGCAAGTTGTTTAATGCATCCGTTTAGTCATGATAAATTGCAATTATTTTTCCGTTGACATATTTGTATTCAAGCATCAAGTAGTCTCATCGTTTTGCATGCACTTTGGAAACCATTATACGATGTAGTGATCACAATAAAATTTTAATTGCAATAAAAATATATAATGCAGTACCCAGGTTTTCTAAAATTGGCCATTGTTCTATTTCTTAAGATATGTAGATCACAGCAGGTGAAATACGTCGAATCAGAATACAAGGTTTAATTTTTGCATACTACGGAGTAAAATTGATCAAATAGACAGAAATACACTAAAACTTATTTTCCCACATAAAAATGTAAACCACGTGGTAAATGGAACACAATTTGTACCATCGAAAAACATTGTATATCGTAAAACTAATAACTGCTGTATACTTCACACAATTGTTTGACTTTAAATAAATGCTGGTAGCCAGTAGGGTAAAATCAAACAATATCACTTATCCTACTTTATTATCGTTTACCCTCCTCAGGTATCACCAAAGCTCCTTAATGGACGCTTATCCTCTTTAATTGTCACTTATCTGCCTTAGTTTTTGCTTGTCCTCCTTAATTATGACTTATCCACCTTAATTATCGTTAACCATCCTCAGTTATCTCTTACTTATCACTAATCATCCTTAATTGTCACTTATCCTCCAAAATTGACACTTATCCTTCTTAATTGTCACCAATCCTACTTAATTATCGCTTATCCTCCTTAATTGTCACTTATCCTCCTTAGTTATCGCTTATCATTCTCAATTATTACTCGTCCTCCTTCACTATCCCCTATTGTACAATATTCTGCAATATTCTACAACGCCGTTGCATCTTAATTAGCGCCGGTCTCAATAGGGCACTGTATACATTTGTTACAGTGTATACTGTATGGTGAAACTTAATTATGATTACTTAATTAGGCTTAAGTACAGGTGGATACACTCCAGCCTTTTCCCTCTTATATAAAACCTAGGGCCTAAGCATCGCACTCCTGATATATATATAACAGGATCATCAGCTGCTGTTTGTTTTGGTGTTTGCCGTAGCCGTGTACGAGGATTTAACTGAAAAGCAGTAAGGTTCGTCCCCTTGCCCTTAACAATTAGTATGCCAAAGTTGAAGTTGATTGGATTAGGTTTGTTTGAGTTATCGCACAGACAGACCAAATTTGGTGCAAATCAGTCAATGTATATGGACAGGAGATGCCAGTGGTTGAGGAATGCGTCGCTCAACTCTGGACAAACAAAGAAGAAAATAATGCTATCCGCAGCAGCCAATGAGAGTGGATGGTGGGCGGGGTAAATGCTGAACAGCACTAGGCCTGTTTAGGGGGAATATCCGATGTTATTTGAGTCAGGAGGGGACTGTATGTAGACCTATTACTCAGTCACTGCATAATTTTTTCAAAACTTGTGTTTGTTTCTCGTAAGCAAGGTGACCAACTGAATAGGAATCCTATGTTAGTATAATTTTTTAAAGTGACGCTTGAAATGTTTGAAATAACTGAATAAGCACTTGAGTACTCATTTTAGTATATTCAGAACCAAACCCTCCGTAGTTACAATTACTCACATTGTTTAGGTGAAAAAATGTGTGCTGAATGAGTAATCTGCGAGTTTTATATGTAAATGCACTATGTACGTATCAGACCAACAGCAGCATTGTCACTAACTTTATACCAAAACTACGCGAAGCCAAAGGTATGCTGTAAACTTTAAAAATATGACTCTCATCCCGTGCTGAGTTGTCGTTTGAGAAATGTTGTAACATGACCGAAACTTAATACTTCAACACTTTTTTTGTCAGTGAAGAACTGCTACATTTCAAAAACAAACTTAAGCAGAACAATTAACATTATACATTACCACTAAACGTTTGTCTGCAATCATTAATTTCCAATTTTACATAACATGACATTTCTTATAACAGTTGCAGGAAACATGGCCAAATTGGCTACTTTATCACCGAATGGTTACGTATCCACTATGGCTACTTTATCACCAATATGGCTACCTAATCACCAAATTGGCTACTTTATCACCTTAGTGGCTACCTTTTTTATAACAGATAGGTATTGCTGGAACAGCATTCCTTTCCAAAACCGACCTTTACTCACAACTTAGTAGAGTTTCATATGTGCACATATATGTAAATTGGTTGAATCCGATGGTGAAATCCGAGTAACGTTTTATTTAACCGTTTAAAATGAGACTCAACATATCCAATATGGCTACTTTTTGCAATACCTATCTGTATAAAAAAGGTAGCCCACTATGGCTACTTTGTAGGTAGCCAATTTGGTGATAAAGTAGCCAATTTGGTCAGGTTTCCTGCAACTGCATATGGCAAAGATTTCACTTTTTGTAATGCTTCTTGTATAAAAAGCGAAAATTGCTGGTGCGTTTGCAAAATAGACAATTTTAGGACAACAATCTCGGGTTGGTCCTGTTGCTACTTCAATAAGCAACAAAAAAATGTGTACTAGATAAAGCGATTGGGACAACTCTCGAAATAGTTGAATGTATATATTTGCACCATACAAAAGTTTAATGTCGTTAAAATTCATTCATCGGGTATTTGAGGAATACAAGGGGCCTTCAAGGTATTTCTTGCACCGGGGCCTCTAGACCTATAGTTCCGCCACTGTTCTTAGGATAGCAGAATATAGCTCTTCAGCTTCTCAACGACTCCCTCAGCTCGGAAAAATTACAAAAACTTTGTTTTCAAACTTTCTTGCTTGTTTTTTTCGAATTTCAAAAAACTCTTGATTTCGCCCCTAGGGAATGTTGTTAGCTATATGTGTTCAAAATTTCAGGTCAATCGGATGATAAGCCTAGGAGACAATGGCGTCCCTTTAACTACCCATGTCGATTCTTTTATTGTCCCTGCTTCAAATGTCTTAACTTGCCCCAACCAGAATGACCGTCTATCGTGCATAACTTAATGTGGTCTAAAATAGTAGCAAACGTTTTAACTGGAAAAATTTTTGAGAGGCAGTCGACTTTCATAAAGCTGCTGGAATTACTCACTGTTAAAATCCTCAACAAATTCCGCGTCGAATGATATGCCACTTGTTAGGGTTCGCCACATAGCATAGGCTACTTACTTCACCGATAATGTCCTTTGGAGGGGAAATGGAGGAGTCCAAGTAGCGAATTGGAAGAGGTGGTCGCCTCCTCATCAGCTGGAGTGCGAAGACAGAACAAAGTGGACAAAAAGGAAACTATCCCAGTTAAAAGAACAATTGCTCGAGCAACCAAAAAAGGAAAACGTAAGCCCTCAGGAGCTCTAAATAGTTTCATTCAATTCAAACCGTCTTTCATTCAAACACTCCAAGTTACTATCATGTTTTACCATTTTTTACTACAGGGTTGCCAGCAAAAGGTCAAGCTGCTACAAAGAAAGTGCAGGCCGACGTGAAGACTTTCCCAATGGAAGGTTTCTTGCAGGGCGAAGACGAAGAGAAGGAAATCAACTTGGAACACTACGTGGTCCCCACGTACAGTGGGGCTGAAAAGCAACGTCTTTATGCGGTAATAATCACATATTTAAAGTTAACAAAGCATTTTAAATGCATGAAGTGTACAATTTTTCAACTAATTTACTAATTCCGTGTTTTTAGGACAAGATGTTTGTCATGAACATTGAGGATGTGGGAAAAGAGCCAAATGAGACGACAATTTTTCAAATTCAAAAATCTCGTGGATGCCTCCGTAAATTTTTTTATTACGGAGAGAAATGTGGAGCTGAAACATTTAAAACCTGCTGTCCTCCAGTAAGTTTACAAAGGTTATTTACATTATTTATTTCTTGTGCTAAAAATAATTATCCAGATTATTTCTGCTTTTTACATTCTCAAGGAGGAACTACCTTTTGCAAATTTCGATGAGGATAACTTCCAAAACCAATATCAACCCATTGTGGTCCACATTTTTCGGAGGGTCGCAAGTTCCTCCAGCTATAGTTTTGTATTTCCTGGACAAGAAATAGAAGAAGATGACGACATGTTGCTCCACTATCCATTTGAAGGCCCTTTATACTTCGTCAGAATGACCAAGTAAGTATATTAATTATAAACAACAACTTAAATAAGGACTTTAATTCTAATTTTGATCCAAATTCGTTTTTACATAGATACTTGGCTCACATTCACCACTATGAGACTTTACGATTGCATTTCTTGAGTTGTGTGGCACTGCTACTTCTGGAGAATCAGGAGCCCGGTTCTATTTCCCGTTTATACCCAATTGGGGCTGCGGATAGCAGTAATTACAACACTAAAGTTTGTATTTTTTTGGTGAAAAATAATTTACATGGGGTTTAACTTGGATTTTTCAGACGAAGAAAAGATTATGATTTTCTCATGGAAAAAACTTGACCAGTTAAGGCTATACTTGTTCGCTTGCGTACCGACTCGTGGGGACAATGATGCTTTCAAAAAGTTCTCGGGTAGACATTACGTAAGTAAAGTATACACCACAAGCAGCTTAGTTTTTAAAAATAAAAGATTGTATCTTGAAGTAAATGTAAAATCCTTTCTGGCAGCAACTTCGTCACACAACTCCTACCGAAGCAGTTGCAATTCCGGAGCATGCTAGCCTAATTTGTTCGTTTTGTCGCTCAAGGCTGGCAAAAAATGGAGGTGATTATTTAATGACAAATCACTTAACGTCTACCTTCGCTGCCTACGTTAACAGCATCAGAGGAATATGGAATGGCAGAACTAAACAGGTGGGCGTGAATAATTGGAGAACTATTAATATTCCTAATTTTGTTCTAATTTGTTTGTACTGGAATTTAACTGTTTGTTGGTTTCCAGTGCGCGAGTTTTGGTGTCATGTATTGCGTGCGCAATGCATCGGCATAAAACGTTATTTCGAGTTGCAAATTATTTTATGAGACGTTTTTCATTAATTTTGTTTCTTTTTTTGTTTTTTGTGTTTTGTTTGTTTATTTTTGTTGGGTTTTTTTATATTACGTTTCACGTGTATTTTATTTTTTTTTTTTTGTTGTTTGTGTTCTTTTTTTTTTGTTTTGTGTTAGTTGATTGTTATTTTATTTTTTTTTTTATGTTTTTTTATTGTTTTTTTGTTTTATTTTTTTTTGTTTTTTTTTTTTTTTGTTTTTTTTTTTTGATTTTTTTTTTTTTTTTTTTTTTTTTTTTTTTTTTTTTTTGTTTTTTTTTTATTTTTGTTTAGTTTTGTTTTTTTTTATTTAGTTGGCATGGCTACACTGAAAGGCGGCCGAAAGTGCAGCCTTGGACCCAGGCAATTTTGCAAGACTTGGCGCTAAGGAAATCCATGGCGGCGGCGTCATACCGGGTATTTTGGAAGTGAGGCATACTGAGTTGGAGGCATCCCATTATAGAAAAGTACGGGTAAGAAAGCCTAATCATACCTTTTATGCGGTTACGCGTTTTCAAAAGATAGCGCTTAAGATTTGTGGGTTTTGAAGTAGTTCACCTGGACGTTTTTATAGATGTTTTTTGGATTTCCAACTGGCACTGGCAGAAGTTCTGGTTGAGGCGGGCATGAACCCTGCGATCAATATCTGAGGAGAGGTTGACAATCTGCATTCTAGTGGATTTTGCATTCTCCGCCACCAATAATATAACTTTGTAATTAATGGTTGGTACTTAGAAGTGCCTATGAAATGCAATGTTTTAGGTTCTATTCTTGAACTGTAATTGCTTTTATGTAATGTTATTGTAAATATCCGCTTTAATTCAAGACTACACTTCTTGTAACCACTAACTTTATGTTTAGTCATAAAACCTAGTAGTTAGTTTACGTATGCGATATGCATATCAATCATTTCTGACAATTTCTTCATGTCTCTTATGCTGATTTGGAATAAATGTTTCAATTGAACCAGTTCAATTGATGGAATACAGTGTTCTTTGTTAATAAAATTAAAATATGCAAAATTGAATGAATTGATAGTAAAAAACATCATTGGCTGCCGGTAGATTTTTGGACGGCGCATCTTTGACTAATCGAGAAATTCGCAAGAAATTTAAGCTTAAAAATTATTTCGACGTGATGAGAAGCCCCATGAGTTATATCAAGGTGAAGACTGAGTTTTGAATACTCATAAAAATTGCCCCAATGGTTCTAAACAGAGCCATTCTAAAGAGTAGGATTCCATACATCCTAAATTTATCACCAAGCCGTTTGAATTAGATGAGTTGGTAATATGTAGACAGGAAATAAAAACTGATTTTTTCAGTTCTGGATTAGACCATAAATTCACGTTGTTAATCATTTAACGTCCAGATATCACTGTGCTTTTTACATTACGTCTCTGGTTTTAATTGCCAATCGCTTAGCTAAGGTTTACTTCCTTCATTGCTCAGAAACTTTCATGAGGATGTAAACTTTTCATTAGTCTAGTGGGCTAATCGCAAGCGCGTTAAGAGAATCAATTCGGTGATTACAAAGATGACGTTAATCCATCACTAATGCTTACTTCTCTGACTATTTCCTAGGATTCTCCAATCAGGAATATCAAACGATCAAGAAGTGCGGTCAATAACTTCCCAAACGAAGTGTTCATAATACGAAATCCAGCCGCATTGATTGTTCGATAGAATGAAACATTTGACATAATTTTTGGCAAACCCATGATTTTTAATTGGCGTAAATTCCTTGTTAAAGAATTGGGCTACGAAATACTAACATTTTCAGGGTTATCGGAGTGCATTGTTTTACAATATTTATGACACTCGCAGTCAACTATTAGTGACACTTCTTTCATCTCCCAGTTTCTCATGCTATTCGTAATTGTATCTAACAAATTCTTGATAATGACCTCTCAAACTTCTCAAAGCAAAACGGGCTATTTTTCGAACATACTTTTTAACAATGAACAATTTATTTATTCTATTTATAACAAACCAAAGTTTTAAATTTGTGAATCCAATAAAAAGTTAAAAGTTAAATTAAATAAAAACTAAAATTAAATTACATGACGACCACATAAAATATCTACTATTCATAATACGTTGTGGATATCAATGACGTTCAATCCTTGGTTCTTGGTTAGCCACCTGGATTAATCGTAGATTGGCTGTAAATGTAGTTAAAATTGAAGAGAACAATTGCAATCATCCTAAAAATCAAAACTGAAAACAATTCTTTAGTTAAGCAGATGGTAGCAGTTTGACTTACACGACAGCAGTATCGTATTTTTTGGTCGACCTCTTCTTTTTAGCCGGGCCAAGCCTTGGTTTCTTGAAAGCTCGAGAATTGGGTGGTGATTCAATTTCCCCAAAGCAGGTAACTTCGGATGGAGGAGGAGTCACCCTGTTAATTAACACGAAATAAAAAAATATTCAAAGGTTTTTTTTACAAAGTCGCGACTAAAGGCAAACATTTGAAGGTATTTTGGTTACCTGGAGGGTGAAGTTCTTGTGATGTTCTTTCGCTTTTCTTCTCTGTGCCAGGCGCGATGTTGCTCGACTTCGTCGGGTGTGTAGATTTTGCCATCCTTGCATTTTTTGCAACTAAACTGTCTGTCGGACATGGTAAAAATTGAGGATGCACGTTAGTCCCAAAACGATACTAATAAATTTTGAGCGAAAATATCTTGCAAGAGCTCAGCAAGACAAATGTTTTAACGTTGGGGATGAAGTGAGAAATGAACTGCTTTGTAGAATTTTGGTTTGTTGTAATGCTCTGCAACCTCTAACTCATTTTTATACTTGTAGGAAAGCAATATGAACTTTTGTTGCTGGAGAGTTGTGCATTTATCCCTGCAACTAAATTCGTGGTAGGTACCTTACTTAAACATTGCTACCTTCTATGTATATGTTGCACACGTAAAGGACGAAAGTATGCAGTCACGTCCTCGCTAGAAATGTCAGGTATCATTTTGAGAAAAGCAACATTGGGTTAGTCAAACCTTAAATGAGTATTGGGTATTGTAAAATCTTAAAAGCGACAAGGTTGTGGTCAGGACTAGTTTATACATATTATTCCTAAGATTTTTTTAAACGGAAACCGTCGTTCATGGTAAATTTATTTTGGTACCTTTGCCCACTCTTGTCAATATCTGGGGATGTTGATGATTGTCTGTTCTGCTTATATGTTTTGCAGCTATTTTTGTAAATGTAATGTATATTTTTTTCAAGTCGTTGCTTCTTTTTTATTTTTTTACTCATTCATCTATCTTTGTATATAAAAAAGAATAAGTTTTAGATGAATGAGTATTTGAAAAGAATTGAGATGTAAGGAAAGGACTCATTTCTTTCAATATTTATACTTCTGAGCCTTGGTCTTTAGAAGTTCAATAGTGGATGACCAATGAACTGGTAAAACAAGCAAAGCGACATTTTAGAGCTTGAACTAATTAAGTTCCTTTTGTATAATACAATCTACATTCCAAATATGCAGAGGGTGGAATAAACGAACGGAATGTAAAATTGGATGCAAGAAGTTTTGGTTTTTTAAAACTCATCCTCAGATTAAATTTGAAAAACTGCTGACTGATATTTTTGGCTAAATTGGTTGTATTTGGATACAGCATTTATAGATTTTCAAAACCGGAGATCCAGCTAATGCTGAAAAGTAGTCACAGAGAAAATGTTATTTTGGATTTACTGATTCTGTAGATGTAGAAGCAAAAGCTGAGCTTATGGCAGTTGATAACAATAATTATCCGAAATGGCTTCTATACATATTAAGTCGAAGATCGGAGTAAATCAGAATCAACCACTTAGTTTACTTTTTTTGCAAATTGCAAGACTAGAAATAATACAAGAAACATATCACTAGCTCTTGGTATTTTCCTTTCGGTTGCTCACCTGTTTACAGCAGTGTTCAAACAGTACGAATTCCTGTTTGCAAAACTTATTGCTACTACAGAGTGCATTTTGACAATTAAGTATACTGATTGACAGTAACCGGCTCTACTTCCAGTCACAAATACTTGTCAAAACGATACATGCAAAATACTGTTTAGACACATAATCAAACGGATTTGGAGCTAGAGGTTTATAATCCAGACCCCATCATGTCATTTGGACCCATCACACTATTCCGACACACATTTTGCAAAAATTTGGGAAATATTGTTATTACAGCAGAGACAAAAGATTTAGACATTGTTCAAAGGCTCTAGTTCTATGACTTGTGAGCTGCATCCGAAAAATTAGGTTACGGCAAAACCACGTTTCTTTCATGTCATTTTACAATTTCAGTTAATCAAGAGCTATTTGTGCATCCGTTCTGGTAATTGTCAATGTAAACATTTTACAAATTCCATTTAACATTTGCAGTTGTGTATGTATTTAATAATATTTTTAATTTTGTTGTGGCTTTCCATCAATATGCTCCATAACTAAGCTAATACTCTTTATGTAATGCGTGCGTTTTTCTGATTTTATACCGTGTAAAAGAATAATATGTAAATATAAGTATCTGAGTTAAATAATGGTTTCATTCAGGAATTAGAAAGAACGTACGCATGTTCGTAAATAAATTCTACAATAACCGCAAAGAATTTTAAGAGACACACTTTACAGAGACAGTTTCTAGAATTTTTATCTTTTGTTAAAAATTTGAATCACAGTTGTGTCATTTCCTACCGATAAGCTTTCTGAAACCTTACTCCGGTTCCGCCCAACACACCTAATTCCAGATTTTATTGAAGTGCTCAACGGCAACGGTATAATAAAAAATCAATTTACGTCTACAGTAAAAAAAACCACGGACGGACTGATGTAACGGACTCGTGGCGTGCTTACAGCACCAGATCACAAAGGTTGATTGAGCCATTTGCCCTGCAACCATTAAAGATTTTCTGCAAGGAGTTAAGCCATGTTGGGTGCTTAGGTTTGTCTGGCAATCTTGTCAATTCGTCTAAACAGATCCTAGGTAATCTTGATTTGGCGAGGCTCGAGAAAAAAAACGTATAAGGCATGACCCATTGTTTATTACCACTAAACCTCAATTGGAGTAAATCTACGACTGAAGAAAAACTTAAAATGGATCACAAAATTATTAAGTGTGAATTTTGTAAACACAAAGAACCAAATATATCTGGAAACAAACTTCAATTCTTAATTTTTCGATCATTGGCACTTGATGAGATTGTTTTCGAAACAGCAGTTCAATACCACCAGCCTAAAAATTATGTAAATGTAAAGAATAATCAGTAGAAGACTAATCTCATAACAACAAATTCAGCCATATCATTTCACGCAATGCTATCAATATTGTTGAAACCATTAAGTGACCAACCCTTGTTGGTCGAAACAAATTCTCTTCACATACACTTCTACCGAGATCGTCTTATAATGTAATAAAAACAGTTTGTAAACAATATGTTTTGTTAGCAAGTTAAAAAAATCTCATTCACAACACACTTTGCAATAGTTTTGCAGGTGTACTAAAATAATAAAACTAACTAAGATGTACAACACAGATATTGTATATCTTAGTTAGTTATAGTTAGGGGGTATATCTTAATTGTTGTTGTTGTTTAATAACCATGGCTTAACGAAACTAACAAATACTACTCTGTATCGGTTTTCGACCACGCAAAATGGCCTGCTACGTATGTTATCAACTATCATCATCAAGTGGCTTAAACCTCATATTATGCTTAACATATGGTACAACAAGTGCCCTCGCAATACTAAATCTAAACAAAAACGGAGTTTTCGCTCTAAGTTTGATGAATCAACCATGCGGATGCAATGTTTAATATACTTTTTCGACTGCAAAACCAATGGAATCTACTTCAGTAAAAAGACCGAAAAGGTATAATGACTATATGACACTATTTTATGGTCATAAGGCTTGGGATATGGATAGAGCAACTTTGTTTTATCCGCCGCACCATATTGGGATTTCTGTACAACCTCCAAATTATTATGCGATACCAATGACTGATATCATTTTAACTTCTCCCAGAAAATCCCCCAATAAACCGAGAAACAGTTGGCCATTATTTACCAATAAAATTCATTAGTTTGAAAGTAGTGATGCAGATGGATTGCCTATTGGTAATTACACATATGACTTTGATATGGAACCATTACAAACTTTAAACGCATATATAGAAACCACAGGATATATGGACAATGGAGCTACAGTGGAGGACGGACCAAAGATGTGAATTTGCAACAACAACGGCGATACTGTGATGTTTGAAGCTGAACAAAAAAACAATAGAACGCCTTTGGTTGGAACAACTACAAGAGATCTCACTGCAATGCCAATTGAAAAATCCCAAAAAGGATTGACAAGAACGGTTGGATGTAAAATGCAGCCAAGTTTACATGTTGGGGTCATGCCAGTTTCATATCGCAGCACAAGTATACCAGCTACTGTTACTAAATAGACAGATGTGCAATCATATTATGATCTTGAATGTTTACTTGTTACGGGATACAATGTGCATCTTGAGATCAGTTCACAACCATCCTTTGGATAAAAGCTTCATGGTGTATGGTATATGCCAGATGTTGGAACGACGAAGGTAACAAATACAATGCAGGTTGTGTCAGTGAAATACATTCATATCTAATTACGGCAGCTCCCTACACAGCAATTCAATCGGATGGTATGCAAAATGATGTGGATTATAAAGGATGAGGAAGCGTTTATACATGTAGCAACGCGAGCACTACAAGCAGTGTAATTTTACATTTGCAAGAAATATTTCTAAATTTACTCCATTATTTTTAAAGCACTACAATTTGACTACGTATATGATTGTTTAAGAGTTGCATAATCCCAATTAAAATGTAAGTTTAGGATTAGATAGCAATGTTGAATATTCTGTTATTTTAGCTATAAATTCCATACGTTCCATTTGTCTGTTATGTAGTTATGTTAGTTTGATTATAGAAAATGTGAAACTATGAAAAGATTTCGTGATTAAATTTTGGTTGCAATAAATTATCATTTTCTTTTTAGTTCTTCTACAAGAGTTGCTATACGCTAAACTGCACTTTGCTGTTATTATAATGAGAATCCATCATTGTCAATAATATGTTAATTGCTTTATAAAAACCGTAGGAAATTCATATTTTATCCCTTTAGCTTGGTCAGGTTCAAGCTCATTTTCACCTCATCATGTATGGAATACAAATTTATAAACAACTAGCTAGTGACTGATAGCACAATAAATTCCGTATGTTCTCTCATGTATGTTTGTGTGTAGTTATAAGTTCAAAGTTAAGTGTGCTAGAATAAGTTGCTGAATTTTTTTGAATTGAAAAGGCGTCCATTTCCTCAGAAATTCACTATGGAATCTTTAAAGCAGTTTGATGTGTTAGGTAACAAAAGTAGTGAACCAAACAAAAACCCAGTTGAAAAAATATCTCTAAATAAAAGTTTGACAACTCAAATGTCATTACTAAAAAACGCCAACAAAAGCAGGCAAACGGATTCAGGAACTGAAGGTGATGTGGAAGATTGGGCTGGTCTGATTGAACGTCAAAAAAACGATGTCAGGAAGTGCGGTAAGGCATTAAAAAATATCGCAGATATCGTTTAACTAAAACGTATTTATATTCATTCTAACAATAACTTTTGTGATTAATATTTGCAGAAGACGAGGCTAAAAAATCGACAAGATGACCTTCAGCAATTGATAGAACGACAACAAAACCGTGATAGGGCATTACGCATTGGTTAAAATTTACTATTCATTTAAAACCATTGCACAGTTCACCGTTTACATGGAGTTTTATACAATTTAGGTTTTACAAGTATAAAACCGATTGAATAATTATTATTAATTATTAATTAACTATGCTGACACGTGTCAACTAAGAAAGGCTGCTCAGCCAATACCTATATGTGAGGGGATCAGAAAGCTGACTAGAGACGACCTGCTGAAAATGCGTTGTTTCGTGTTGCTGCTGCAAAAGAACCTGAACCAAACGGTAAGCTCACTATATGCAATTACGTTTATATTATTTTATTACTTGCAAGTATGTCCCGTGATGTGCTGACATTGATTAGGCAGCTTGCTGCAACATTGAATTCTTAAATTTATTCCGTATGCTCATATTTAGAATGAATTGTATTTTGTTCGTTGCGGTGCTTGTTGTACTAAGTTTTAACTCTAATGAACCGTTATACTTAGTAATGTTTTAATTTTAGACTAGTTAACATTACTCTTGATATTTTTCCACCATCTATACTGGAATCAAGGAAGGATTGTATTTCTTGTCTAATTGTTAATGACTTAAAGTATTGTAATGTTTTTTCCTTTATTTTGTGGCATGTTAGTAACTCAAGCCGTCGGTTAAAAGTAAGAATCTTGCGATAAGGAGCTTTGAGAACTGAATTAACGTTTACCGGTACGTGGTGTAGGCTTGCTTCCATAGAAGAAAAATCTAGCACCTGATGTAGTATATATTTGTGGTAACTAGCATCATGCATGGCAACTACAAATTGTACAGTTGAGTCCCATTATGAAATGTAATTTGAATACCAAACCAGACTTACTATCTTCAAATCAAAACGTGGGAGCCCAATGCAGAGTTAGGGATGGTGGCATATACCCCGAGAACAATGATAACGCTCATTATAAACAATGTCATTTCGAAACTACGCAATAAAAAACGTTCTTAGCATTAGGAGCACTAACATATATTTTTACCAGTTATTATATCGCACATTATATGTAACTATTGCAGCAATATACACTCCAATGGCCTGCTCCATATTGTTTACGTAGGAAAAACATCATATAAATAAGTGTGTGTTTGTATATACACTATCAGGTCCTCCTTAAAAATGGTATTGCTAAAAGTTTTCTGATCTGTTTTTTCCAAGACGACGAATGCAATAGGTTGACATTGTTCTCCAATAATTTGCTTAAATTTCTCTTTATTTAGTTATTACAAAGTGTATTATGGTTTGGTGTCATGTTTCTTGGGGAATATACAATACTTATATGATCCCGATTGAATAAGGTATACAGAGATAGAGAAAATGCCTCCAGTAGTCACAAAACCATTTTTGTTCTTAAAGGCCAAACATGTTAATATTAGCGGCAACATGGGGAAATCTATCCCCAAATAGAAGAGATTTATAAAATTGCAAAAAAGCTCCTGCCTATGGCAACTGACTTTTGGAACTTGCACCTGAAACAACAACAAAAAATCACACAAAAAAGGTGATTAAACATTCCAATATACACCTAACTAGTGGTATATAAGGGGATTCCACAAAAATGTCAAAATAAACTAAAAAGAATGTGTCGAATACGATGAGACTATTTTCATGCATTGCCCCTAAAGTCTAGGTGTTTAAGGTTTGCTAACATTTTACAACAAACGCATTGCCTTGCCGTGACTTCCCTTCAATTTAGATGGAATAAAATAGTAGCGATGCTGATAGGGATTTTGCAAATTATCGCAAGGGCTTCCACATCAGCGTTATTCGCAGTTAAAAACTGCAATGTCCATCTAAGGCCATAACGGGATTTTGCAAACTCTAATCTAAAACTTCATTAAAGTTTTATCTCACAAATGATTTAAACAAAACCAGATTTAAACATTTAAAAAAAGAGCTAAATCTAATTTCTGTTTCAAATGATGACGTAAGCTTCATTCGTATTATGTTTTGTTCATGGGCAAACATGTGGTTTTTCCATGTGCACTTTGAATATTGCACCGCAAATTGACTGCCATGTGCAGCCGCTGTGTAGTGTCATTCAGCCCTGACCCCGAAGTACACTTCGTGATGCATTAAGTTTGCAAAATTGCAAAAGTATGCAGTAGGCTGTCTCAAAACTCAGGAACTTAAAATCTTCTATAATTTTTGCCAGTACGTCTACACTTAAGGCATGAAATGTATCTGCATCATGCTGCATTTTAATACTAATCACATAGTGTGTGAAATTCGGTGGCAATGTTTTCTTTGGACCACCCGTGAACAACAAATGGATGGATTTTAGCTTGTCGGTTACTCCAGTGAAACGCCTGTTGGAAACAACAGCAAATTATGACTAATCAGTGGTTATCGCTACTATTAGAAAGCTATGTAGTTCTACAAATAGTCCTTACCTGAACAGCGTTCTGCACTAAGAATATATAATTCGAAGCAAAGTCGACGTCAATAGTAACTTCCGTCCGGTTTTGCAAAGTCGTGTAACGTAGTTTGTTGATGACATCTCTTTGTGAGTGACATACGTGATTATGTTTTATTTTTTGGCACGAAAAACCCAAGTTACTCTGCAAATTCATCAACTCTCATAACAACCTTCTTGATGTCGGCCGCATCTGTATGCTGCCATTGCAAATATTCAACTTCTTCGTCATCAACGATTTCAAAGTACAGGCCATGCAGGTATGACATGTTTGGACACTCAAACAAACACACACAAAATCCACTGCAGCATTCTGAAGTAGAGGGGTTGCAAATTCATGTCTCAACAAACGTTGTGAGGGTAGTCTCAATTTGTAGTGCTTTAAGCATAAAATCAAAGTTTTGGTGCAGCTCACTGACACGTATTGTAAATCCCATGCCTTCTGGGCCATAAATGTTGTCTGGGTCTTAGCGTTGCAAATTTGGATTCGAATATTTGGATTTGTTGATACTTTTCCTTAAAAGTATTGTATAAATCGTTCAGGTTGGAAATAATTAACTGTTTTTTACTTCACGCTTCTGACCATCAGCATCCTGGGAGATATCTCGCTATTGTCGGATGGTAAATAAAAGTTTTAAACTAGTTCGATAATATCAGGGGAATGGGAATGTCTGAATATTAGGTACTCGCATTTTTCACTATATAACATACTTGTAGGAATCTTTTCCTTTATATTAGTAATGATAAACCGTATCCGACTAGATGCAAGCAATCTGTATTTATCATTCTTTTTATCAGTGTGCAGAACGATTAGCTTATTACTAGAACAACGTGTTACAAAACACGCAAAGCTTCGATTTAGGGTCAGGACTTATTGCAAAACCGTTGTTAGCAAATTCTTCAAGTTGTGATTTAAGATAAAGTTGAGCTTTATTTTAAGTCATTTTAAAAGCGTATGGTGTTCTGCTGCTTGAAGCTGGTAGCGGAGTTACGTTTACTGCTCTTAATGCAATTGCTATGTGATAAGTCAATGTCCTGTTTCCATTCCAACCAGTGTTGGTGTTTGGTCTCTCTTGTTTCTCTAGATAAAGTAGAGAAGGTTTCTTCTATTAAGGAAGCAAGTGAGGCAAACGAAGAGTTTTAAAAAAGACACGGGGCCCTATTTCCGGAGATATTGATTTTAATGATAAAACTGATGATCAAGATGAGTCTGAACGCTCTATATCTTCCAAATTAGATGGCTGCTGAGATTCAGTTTCATTTTACAAAACACATAAAATAAAATCAATTAGTTGTCATACATAATAAAGCCATTATATCTCTGATTAATGTTTACCTAAATATACATCTCAGGGCCTCAGGTGGTACAGGTGGATGGTGTTGTGTTATTGTCGGCGTGAAAGGATGATTTTGTTGATGGTCCCTCGTTCATTTTCCCACTCAGTGTTTTGCCACTGACGATTTCTTTGCTATCTCAATACCTACAAAGTACGTAAACAATGTTAATAAATAATAATAGTCTTCTCTAGTCAAAACGAAACGTTCAAATTTTTCCTTTCCTATGCCAACTATTTAAACATGTCGGCTTGCTTCTTCAAATCAAATATGCACTGTGTGTAAAAGTGCTTTTCCCCATTCCAGTCAAAATTCGGATTTTTTTTAAATCAGGGGATCAATTGTTCTCCGAACGATCGAATATTATCTCCTTTCTGTTTTGGATGATGTCGATTTAAGGGATTGCAACACCCCATTATCCTTGATTTTAGATTTTTAAATAGGGGAAAGAAACTACGCCATTTCATGACAAAGTCCAAACAAGAAAAACAGCTTTTTCCTCTCGATAATAAAAAAAGATTGCAAATTGAATAGCAATACAAATGTAGACAAGATTTGTAAAGGCCAAGTTTGTGTTAAGATGACATATTGACCACACCCCGTCGCTTGATAAAATTCCTGAAAAACCCTCATTGTAGCCTTGACGCTGAATTCCAACTTCGTGTACAACTTAAGAAATAATTTATATTAATTTTTTTAATTGAATGTAGAAGAATTTCAAAAAAGCAAAAGATATCTTACCTAACAAGTTTAGTTTGCTTTCATTTGCAAAAGGAATTAAAGTTCTACGTTAAGCCATTTTCCCGTGAAAGTGGGAAGACCAAATTATGCCCGCTTTTTTTACAAAAACCGCCATACATCCGAATTTTAAAATTTAAAATTGTAAAACTTGGAACAGTGACCAAACTTGGTGCTCTACAACTTAGTGATTCTAAACGAAATTAAAAATTCCATCTGTAATACCCTTCCGAATTGAAAATATTAGTTCAGGTCTACGAAAACTTCAGAAAGGAGATTTCGTCGAAAATCCGTTGCCAGTATCTAGTTAAGGATGGGTTTCGCAAGAAAATGAAATGTAAGAAACCCCTCATTTCAAACGCCAACCAAATGAAACATTTCTCACGAGCTTCTTAACAGGTCCTTTCACAACTGGAAAAGTGTATTTTCGAAGTTTAAGACAAAGGCTTACCTATTTGGATCTAAATTGTGACCGTAACGTTTGGTGTCGCGAAAATAAATCGATTGAAACCAATACCACTGTCAAGCAAAAGGTGTGGAAGCGTCATGGTATGGTGCTCAATAGCTTCAAATTCCTTTCAATATGGAATCAATTGATGTGAAAAAGAATGCTAGAGTTTTCCTTGACCCTAGATGAATGGCATTTTGTGTAGGAATTATAAAGATTTTTGTTATTCCCTCAAACAATCTCTCCTGCTACTTGAGCTCTGAAAGCTGGCTTGCTCCCTGCTCCGGATTTGTTAGTTATGTTTCTGGACTTTTTATACCGTTTTACGTTGTAAACGTGCAGATTTTATTTACTTTTAATTTTCGGACAGTTCTTTGAAATTCAACTGATCGTTTTCCCATGTAAGAATGATTAAATCCCTAACAAGAATAGGAACGTGGCTTCAGCGCTTACGAGGGAACCTTATGAGTGGGATTGATGACTTATGAATAACATGATGCATTTAATTTTGATGGAGTACAATTTTCATTGAGCTTCTGTAGAATTTTGTAAGGATTTTAATGAAATTTCATATAAATCGGTCCTATAATTTCGAAGATATATGCCTTTAACTGACTGTTGTTCATTCCAATGTTATTCCCCATAAGAAAATCTGAATTGGGAATTTGAAAATAATTATTTTCTCCGAAATGACAACGCGTTGCAAAAAATCCATTTAACCAAGATAGTTACACATGAAAATGAGCTAGTAAACAAAATATGAGCCAAATCGACGAGGTCCCACTCGTAAAGTCCCCTCGTTAGATTTGCTCCAGAATCTTCAAAAACTTTCCGTTTCTGCAAAAACAGTAACTGAAACGTATCTGGGGTCCTATTTATCTCATTCGACATCTAAAATAACACTGATCTTTTCGGTTAAGCTGTTGTGCCTACAATTTTGGCAAACGTTCATTTAATTTTGTCCAGCGTGTCCCGATGATTTTACAGCAAAGGTTACCTTCCTTCTAAATGGCATAAGAAATCACAGTTTTTTTTGCTGTAGCAAATGCACCAGGCCTTACTCTACTTCGTAAACTTAGTTTGGTTTAATTAAATCCATGCAACAATCCAGAGACACTTGAACATGACGCAGATATGCGTTCATTCAATTTTGTCAATGTGTGTATGTATATCGTACAGTTTATATGACATCAGAAATTTTGTTGTCGAAGAGAACTCAAGTCTCTAGACAATCTGTCTGTCAAGCAAATGGAAAATCGTGTGACGCTGCAACTTCTTTCATGACACTCACTAACATGAGCATTAAAATTTGCGCTTTGAGAAAATGCAAGTGTGTACATTCCCATCAACAAAATCGGATGTTAACATTCAAAATCAATACCTTTCTAAATAGGTTACGTTCACTGGAAATTATAGCTCATCCTTCATTTTATTTTTATAATACGTAATTTTACGCGTTTGGTTTTTTATTTACTCACGTTTCTTTTTCTACCAATTCGTTTCAGTTTTGTAGTCAATTAGGTGAGAATTGTATTTATAACCCCTGGGATATCTCGGTGAATTGTTTTTGTGGAGAGATTGTTTGCCAAATCAATATTTGCCACGGTAAGCTTTCACTTGTTTCCCCTTGTGGGCGTTTCCCCTCAAAAATACATTTTACAATTTCCAGAAGGACGGCTCAGTAAATAAAATAATGGGACAAATATAACTGTGCAGATGTATATAAAGAAATCCTCGCTATTTTTTGTAAGAAACCTGCGTATGAGAGAATTGCGATGAAATGTCAGAAACATGAATCTTTTTATTAGAATGTCGCGTATGATAAAATTGTGAAAAAAGATCGGAAACCACAATCTCTTTACAATGTAATTTTTTTAGCATTTAAATTTTATTCAATTGTTACGTGAATATTTTTTTTAAAGTTTCTTTCACAATACGAAACTACAATTTTTCACTGCTCTATCATAAACCGATGCTTATAAATTTTTTATAAATAATTTCTTTCATTATATATGCAGTCTTATAATACAATTCTTCATTGAACTATCAATGCTGATTTTTGTGGCATCCTTACATGCGTTTTTGTCCAGTGGGTTTGGGCTTCTCATGGTACTTGGTATCATGGTACAGTCGTTTCTTTATAGCGATTCCGATTATGTGAACGCAAATATATTCTTTTTGATAAATGTGACATGTACAGATTATTCCCAATTACCATTCGACCTTTCAAAGGAACTGAACTATAGTTGTCTATATTTTACTTTACTGAATTATTTCAAGTTCACTACGGTTGGTGTTATTTCTTCCAACCAAGATTTTAAACTCGCAAGTGTAAGTAAACATAGACAAAGCCCAAAGCTGGCACACTCATTGTAGATGTCTTCAGATGCAATGATGTTAATAATTTAATAATGTTCTAAATTAACATGATTAGGAAGACCTTATAGATATTTTCATGAAGTGGCATGCCGATGGTAATTTAAATGGAGTATATGAATATAAGTACCTTTCTCAGAATGTTTCATATGAAATTTTAAGAGTATCTGTCGAACATGCTTGGATTTTGAGATTTTACACATATCATACTAATAGCGATGAAGTCTAATTATTAGACGCAACTTTCTGACAAAGTTGGGAGGATTTCTACATACGCATGTTTCTTACAAAATCTGCGCGGATTTCTTATATACATCTGCATGTTTAAATGCAATCCCACAAAAATAACTATGCAGATGTTATACGAAAAATCCTCGCTAAATATTAATTTGTAAGAGAAACCTGCAGATATTGTTGATAAAATGTCAGAAACATGAATCTTTTTTATTAGAAAGTCTCGTATGAATAAATTTGCGATAAAATTTTAGGAAACAACCGTCTTTTACAAAGCCAAAAGTAATTTCATTTATTTTTTTTGTTTTAATATATCGTAAAAATATCACGTGATATATTTTAAATATTTTTTCTCCAAGTATTTAATGCGTAAAAGAATTCTTTGTGATGTTGTTGTATATGTTTCATATGAAATGTTTTCAATATTGCTTGGATTTTTAGATTTTAAACATACAATACAAATAGCGATGAAAATCTTGCTGACAATGTGGCGAGGATTTTACATACGCATGTTTCTTACAAAATCTGCGCGGAATTTTTAAATACATCTGCATGTTTAAATGCATCCCCAGAAAAAATTATGTCTTGAGTTGAGATATGCCATCTCAACAAGCTGAATGAACAAAGAGTATTATATTGTTTAATCCCTAGACAGAAGTAGACGCAAGGGCACATTATTCATCAGATTGGTATATATAGTAGAAGTACGTGCCTTGAACGCTTTAAAAAAACCTCATTCCTTAAAAGAATTTGATGTCTGTAGTTATAACCAATCGTTTTGATAAACGATAATCAGTAAAAGCATTTTTACGTAAGTTTTCATATTCATTAGGCTTTTTTCAGTGTACACCATTTGTCCATTTTCCTTCTTATTGGGTGGACAGTATGAAATGGACAAAACGGAAGAAATGGACAGTGTCACGTGACAGAGGAGCCCAATTTGAATCTACCATATAAATCCCATGTAAAACCTGAGAAAGGAGTCTACAGTAGTCAACTAATCAAGAGGGTTTTAAAATTTGCAGGAACCTATGAATAAACGTGTAAAAGAATTCATCTGAGATAACATTATTAATATTTAAATTAAATGATGTAATTTTTAAAAAATTTGCTCATAGTCATAATTCCATGTAGTAACGTTTACTGTAGGAGAGCATTACATTGTATCACATTTAGTGTACTTAATGAAACACGCAATCCTAATTGCTGGGTCCCAAAATAGCGTAAATATGGCGCTAGGAACGTTTAAAATACATAGATGAAGTTTATATTTTATTTTGTCCGCAAAATAGCATGTAAATCCCCTTTTGTCCACTTTCATCCAATCTGACGGTTATGTTCACCCTCAGTTAGGTAAAAAGCAGTGGCGGAGAAGTAGGGGTTGCAGTTGGTGCGTTGCACTCGGGCCCTAACGTTCGGGGGCACGATGAGCCTTTAAGGTCTAAAAACCGTTTGGTTGATTGGTTGCCAAAAAAGGTACAAAGTTTACTCCAGGTGTAATTTTGATAAAAAAGGTCCAGTGCCCTCTAGTAGAAGTATAAATTCCGTTTCTGCTTTACTATAATGATTAAGTTAGCGTACCTGGATTGTTAAATCATATAATTATCAGGATATGAGATGATGTTTTGCGTGTATTTCAGATTGAGCATTGATTTGCATTAGGAGGATGATGATTTGATGTGTTCGGTATTGGGAAAAGTTTTCAGCAAGTCATAAAATTGCCTTGACCTTTGAAATGTTGTATGGACTACGTATAAATGGGTCTCTGGACCAAGTTAGTTGCACATTTAGTACTCATTTTCGTGAACCTTTAATTTTCCATGAATATTGTACATGCTTATTAATATGGATGAAGATGAAAATGCAAACAAAGTTCATGAAATGCCTTGTGTATACTTTTCAATGCTTCAGTAGATAAGATGGCTGAGGCCGCAGCTCGTCCTAATAAACTTTTAAAAAAAAATGCTTCAGTACATGAGACTTTGTACCAAAAGTAAGAATTTTGAACTGTTTTTTCAAGGAACTGTGATTGCGCTTGGAACATTTTGCGCTTTTAGAACTTTGCGCTTATGTCATTTAGCGCTCGAGAATTTTGCGCTTTGTGTCAATTTGCCCTTATGACATTTTGCGCTTCGACCTACTTGTACTTTTCAGCTAGAGACAGTATGTCCTTTGGCTTCACCGCCGTGGTGAAGCTATAGCTTTACCGTTTTAACATTAGTAGGTATGGTAAAATTACCGAAGGTGAAGCTATAGCTTTACCAAAACATAAGGCGTGCAGCTTTCTTTATTTGAAACGATTTCAAAAAACGTTGAGTGCAATTAGAAAGAGTGTGAAAAACTGAATCGGAATGACGTTTCCTGACATCCGATATTTAAATAACTACAAAACTATAACAAAAGTTAATTTTCTTCATGTATTTAGCATGACAGATGCCCGGCTCAAAAAGTCCAAAAAACAAAAATCTTTCCATTAAGGTGAAGCTATAGCTTCACTTAGTGAAGCCATAGGACATATTGTCTCTTGCTGCTTTTGTCCCTTCCTGACATGACATTAGTTGGAGTCGTGATTGTGAATATGAGGATAACTTCTTCAGCGAATTTATTTTAATAATGTTTTTGTACTTTGCTTTTTAAATTGGTACTTATAGTTTATTAGGAAGTTATTTTCTGAGTACTTTATAATTATATGCGAAAATTGATATATATTGTTCCGCGCTACTGAAAGCGACTACGTTTTCTTTATTATGAGACATTTTTAAAGACATACGTTAGGTTATGTTTGGTTAAAAAACAAAAATTTTGACAGATAGAACCAGGATAAAGGTGGCGTTTTGTGTAGGATAGTGTTTGAATGCAGTAGTTGTTGATTGATAATAAACATTAAGAACGGAACGCTTCTACGTTTTAAACTTAAAGCTGTACTTGGCAGAATTAATAATGATGAACCTAATCCTAGTATCAGAATCACTTTATTTATTCTGATCTCAAGATAAATGTTTCCACAGTATAACTATTTAAAAATGGCTTCCGGAATTAAAATATTTCGAGTCACTGATTCTGATCCTGGATGGAAATAGTTGCCTTGTTACGAGATTTGAACCTGCTTGGGAGGTTGTTCAAATATTGAACCAGGATGAAGATCATTTTCTGTGGTAATCCCTTATTATTTACTAGAAAGGGGTCCGTTACTGCACTAAGTGCAGAAAATTTTTATGCTTCTCTAGTATCGAATTTGTGCGCTCTATTGATTTCATGCATTAAGTTATTACCGTATTTCTTATGGTGAGCCACCTAAGAGAAAGCAACCAATAATACAAAACTGAAAATGCTCAAAGCGCAAAATGTCATAAGGGCAACTTGACACAAGGCGCAAAATTCCCAAGCGCTAAAAGCTCGTGCTTTTCAAGCAAGAACGTTACACAGCTGAACTGGAACGACTCTTTGTCTTTTATTGTATTCATACTGCATTCGAAGCCAATTCTGAGCCATTCCAATTCCTTTTTCCTCACAAATGACTTGTTTGTTTTCAATTTTAAAGTTTAATTTATTTATTGTTGGTATGATGGAGTTTGCAGAGGTTTCTGTGGACGTTAAACGTTGTATTCAGTGTACAAAATGTAGGTAAGTATCACGAAACATTTTATATATTTTTGCGATATTTCATGAAGGGAATTATTAAAATATGAATAGTTTTACTTCGACTGCGTCTACAATGGCTGAGCCAAAGCACTATTTAAAAGTCAATGAGCCACATCGATTTTCATGTGATGTTTGTCTGACAACTTTCACAAAGAAGTCCAATCTTGCTAGACATAGGTTGGTGGTTTTACATAATATAAATTAAAATGCATGCAAAATTATATAATGTGACATTTTTATTACGACTGAAATTGTATGTTTGTGATTAGAATGAGACCACAACACAGGTTAACCGCATCGTCACATGCACTATAAACATCCAGGCGCTTATGAACTGTACCAAAAAAGTATAGTGCTAAAATATTCATCACTAATACAAATTCATTTCATTCATTGTATTATTTGATGTTATTGATTATTTTAGGAGGTATGAAAGATTAGTCCGACTGATGCAAGGAAAGCAAATTGGACCAGAGAAGAGTGACCTGGCTTTTTTTCAATTTAGTGAGAAAAGGGTAATATGCTATGATACAGCTCCAGCAAGTATCAAGCATTATCGAAGTGAGAGGCAGATCAAGTTGGTACTACAGTTCTTGATTGGGAAATATGAGGAAGCAAAGCAAAAGCAGGGATTTTGGACTATTAATTATGAAGGTGAAACATTTCAGCAATACGGTAAAATAGATTGTCTCTACATGGTTTTTATACTGTAAAGCGTGTTTTGTGACCAATGAGGTTGACTTTACACTTCCTATTACATATAAAGCATTAATAAAGCTTAAGCTTAATGTGTTTCAAACTTTGCATAGAACTACAGAGGTTGATTTGGACACTCAATTGATTTGGGCAATCACCTGATTTTTTGTTAATAGTAATTAGTTAAGACTGAATAAAATCATCGATATCTTATTTCAGGTATACAATTTCGCATCCTTTTTCTCACTTTATTATATCTATTTGATTAAAATTAGAAATTAATTAGCCACTCAGCACGTTTCATATTACAGATTTCATGTAAATCAACACAAACCTTGAGCAGCTTTTCATAATACTTAATACCACCGGCTTTGTAAATAACACTAGATTTTTGCGACAGAATTTATTTTTCTTCAGTCCTGTTTTGCATTCGGACTTGTTGTCAAGTTGTCATCAGAAAGCCCTTCACAATATTAGCAGTTTGTACTGCTACTGTAGTTGCATTCGATTGCAATTACTCAACATGTCAGACATGTGTAACTGAAAAGTTCTTCTACGAATATGTGAGGACGTAACAACGGGAGAATGAACAACAAAACAACTGGCACGCACAATTGACATCCTAAAGTTGGCAGTAGGCACTGCATTTCAATGCACACTCGCTATTCGAATCGAATCAAGTAATTGCATATTATATAACATTTAGTAAACTGCCAATAGTTGTGATAATGGGACATGTTTTATTATATTCATTCTTGTTTTCAGTTTGGCAAAAGAAAAAACAGCTGGGCATTGCATCTACATCCAAGTACAATCCTCTTCTCCATCAAATCTATCACGTAGTTCACAATAACCAAAGATGAGTAAAACAAAAGTAAAGCATCCATTGTCTATATCAACGAGTGAATCAGTTATACTACTGCAGTGTTGTCAAGTGAGAGTAGAGAAGCACCAAAACCATTTATCGTCAGCTACCAGGAGGATGATATTATCGAAGATTCGGTAATCACTCCACCACCTCCACCACAACCACCCCCAAATGAATATAGAAGATTTTCATCGTCTCCAGGGTGAAATGCCGATGCCACCACCACATGATTTAGCTCTTATGCCAGGTTCATCTTCTTATCATTTTTTAGAAAGGAATGTTTTATAAAAAAAAGTTAAAAGTTAATTGGACGGTGTTCGACATATGCCATACATCTTATTGTCACTTTCAGTACAATCGGTAATTAATACAAGTCTGAACGCTTAACTATGAGCCATTAGGTGCAATGCTCGCAGGAGGTGGTGTGAGGTGGGGAACAAACTCCAACTTATATGCAACTTGATCTTATGAAACGCAATTTTTATGCTGGAGAAAAAACTCGCCCCAGGTGAGATTCGAAGCTGCACCCCCATTTGGCCACCGCATAGATAATAAAATTTTATTGATTTATTAAAATACCGATTTTAATTAAGTGAAACTATATTTTGGGAATTTATTTTTGTATTAAAATTTTTTAAGATACGCAACAAGTACCTGTACACTGTTTGCTAAGTTTTTGCATTAAAATTTTTATTAATAAAATAGCAATTAAATCGGGGCGGCGCTACAACACCGTTGGCAGAAAAATAAAGGAGATTTTTGACTCGCAATTTTTTCCTCCTTTTGTGTACAAATATGTGCTGGCAAGTTCATTTCCAAGTACAGTAACAAAGTATCAATGCTACAAAAATTGTCTCGAAGTACTCTAAATATAACATACAGGTTTCAAATACTTTTATTAAATTAGTCAGCACTTTGGCTCAAAACTCCTTCATCAGTTATACATATAAATAGTTTATCCAAATACGTTACGAATTCGGGCACCAGCAATACGAAAATCTCCTATTGCCGCTCCAATTCCTCTCAAAAATCCAAAAATTAGTGCAAATATTAAAAAGATATTGAGCGCCACCGACCTCAAAATGAAGGCGATTACTGTTTGGTGACTAGGATAAACGGATGCAGCCCACGCCGTCGCTTGCACATTTGTAATCCCGAGAAATGTAGTAGTGATGATAATGAGTTGACGGAAGGTGAATTGGTTTAGAGCATTTTCATTGCGGAAGTTCCAATGTGAGGCAACGAGATATGGCTTGAATCCTTTGTGGAAGGCTTCCACCGCAATGATAGCAGTAGCATGATTAAGAATCCAACAGTACTCCAGGTATTTTGCTCCCACGTTATCAAGGCACCTTTGCTTGACAGTATCCGTCAGTTCAATTTTTGAACAAATGTTCTTAGAGCGACCAGCAACTTGAAGTTGATTTATGTGACAAAAAAATACCCAGGTTATAAACACTACACTAACGCTGGCCTATAAAACAGTGAAAAAGATATAGACATTTCATTATAAAAGTGAACGTCAATTAATCTTTAAGCAAACTTACGATGATTAGAAGAACTGTTCTGTCCCCCATTTCTTAAGGTAAACTTTCGTATGGTTGAGACTTTGTACTGCAAAAATTTGTTCAAATGTATTAACTATTAAATCTTGTGGCTTGGGCTTATTTTGAGATACTAAACTGTGAAATCGACTGATAAATTTTATTCTTCACCACATTATTTTAAGTGTTCACTGTGAAAATGGTTCATTGTGCTATATAAAATTATTTTTTTAGAAATTGAGTCACGGAAGAATTCGTATGATTTGTTTCTGCAGTTTAAAAATGAGGTCACAAATTTAAAAAAATAAACTCTATATATGTCGTACAAAATGTAGGTAAAGGAGATACGACAAAAACTTTCATATATCATATAAAATTTGGGTCAAGAAAGGAATTCTTAGAATTTGTTTCTTCATTTTAGTAAATGAGGTCATAAATATAGAGTATTGAACTTTATTGATATCGTACAAAAGGTTATGCAAGAGACGACAAAAAATGGTAACTCTTAGGTAGTAATTGCGAATCCACAATTTTTACTCTTTAATTATCTTATATCATATTCTATATGTATAAAGCCAAATGTTTGAATTTTTAAAAAAATCGGAAGTTGCAATTTAAAAAATGAAGGATTCCAGAGATTTTATTGGATAATTTTATGTAGAAATAGCCGTTAACTATGCTATCTGTATAATATCTAAGTCTTTCATGTATTCATGCAAAGAAAATGCAAAATATAGTTTTTACGTATCGGTTCTTTCATGACATAAAGCTGGCTGTTTGCAGGTAAGCAATGATTTGCAGGTAAGCAATGATTTGCAGGATTATACCACTTCATATAAACGATTGTAACCGCCAGTAGGTTGAAGAAAAAATCAATTGGATACTTTTCTGCAAATAAAACAACTTAAAATGCTGGCTGCTAGTCTCCTCGAAGCTGTTCCAAGCATTAATATTATACTCTGCACCTCCATTAAGTGTTTTCAAGGGATACACTTCAAGGACCCTTAGCTTCCATGTAATCGCAAGCTTCTCCTCCGAAAACCCCTTATAAATACCCGAAGGAAGTCATCATCAGCAATCCTCTCTACGTACTAGTAGCAGTGCCTACTATATTCTTTTATCTACCTGGAATTAGAAATCAAAGGCAGAAATCCTTCTTTTGGACCTTTGTCATAGTCGCCAAACCTGAGATTGAAAACTGGGCACCTCAAACATATCAGTGCAGGAAGGCAGCTACTTAGTCGTCTACCGCCTAAACTGACTTTTGTTTTAACCAACTATCATCAGCCTCTTCGTACTGTTAGTCCCAGTTTGAAGCGAGAAATTCGTAAGCTGACCTCAACATGTTCAACGAAACCTTGCCCAATTGGTGATCGACTTGAACGGCAATTGTTTCTAGCTTTCTCGGAAATATTTACAGGCTTGGTTGCCAAACCTGAAGACTTTGAGACTGGTTCAGTTTGTTATACCCACTTATTGGAAAAAACAACACGTTGTCGGTCTCATGATGGACCGGAGGATTAACTTCTCCTTTTCTTCCAATCCTTTCTCATCGCTCGCAACAACTTGGACCAGAGTATATCTCCCAGCCTTAATAGCTCAATTTAATAGAGCCAAAAAAGTGGACGGAAAATAAATCATTCCTTTACATTGGAGAATGATTCCCTCATGTAAAAAATATAAACATGTGGAACTGTGGGTCACTACAGCCTATGCTAAAATGTTCCTTTGCCACCAACTCATGGTGGTCCATGGTTCATGGCCTAGGTTGATGACCTAACTAATGCTAAAATTAGCAGGAGAAACTTGAGCATTGTAGTTCTGGATAATATTAAATATTGCGTTTGTAAAAACTAACTGCAAGTAAAGTAGTTAAATATTTCGGAGTGAAAATGGTCAAAATAATAGTAATAGCTCATTTAAGTTGAGTAAAGTTCAGCATTCTTAACAGGCTTCAGCAAGGATATCCTTTATGTCTGGCACTTTAAAGTTAAGACGCTCTGTTTTACTTGACATATGACGCCAAGGGGCAGCTGGTGGCCAAAATCTTGTGGAAGTACAAATATTAAGAATTGCTTATAATGCTAGTGAACCTTAATTTCCATTTGGCTACACTTCAATTGGTTGCAAAAGCCCTACCACATGTGTTAAAGTGCTAACGAACATTAATTTCAGTTTGGTTTGTTATCACAATTGCCTTGGTTTGCATTATACCTGCTAAATCAATCTATTTACACACTTATCGTTTCCTAATATCACACAATACAACCTCAATTCTGGAATTTTACAGTTTGAATAAATGATATAATACCTGATGACTATTAATCTGTTAAGTTTTTAAGTTTTACTTTATGGCGTACAATCTTGAGAAAGGTTTTGCCTTTCCTTAATGAGAAAAATTTAAACTCTAAACATTTGATAGCATCAGATCCCCATTTCAGAAACAAATTATAATATTCCAATCGTTTTGGAGTATCTTTCCCATCATTAATTCTTGGAAAGTGATTCCAGTAGGAGTCAGTACCATGGCATTGTGTTATTAGTACGAAGAAAGGACGAGACAAAATGATTTAGATGCATCTGGAATTTATTTTCAACGGTGATTTATAAAACTAACAATTAAATTTGGATACGTTGTTTTGTAATGTAGTAACTGATCAACGGATATTACTGTGATCATAATTTGCAAATATAGATGGACCGGTCCGGTAAGATTATTGAATTACAGAAGGCCCCTAAGATTCCTCCGGCTCCTCCCTCGCCCCCATACCGCGAACCATACCCTCGACCTTGTTGATAGCACCGACCGCTGTTCCGGCGACTGAACCAACAATACCTCCAATTAAACCTCTTCCTTCGGCATCTCCATCCGAGTCAGCTTTTGCCGTTGGCGATCCTTAAATAAGGTTTCAAACTGTAGTTAGTTCTGAATTGGATTAAACACACCTCAGACTATTTAAGTACAAAATTCAACTTACAAAGGCGATAGAAATAATTCCAAAAAGAACAGCTACAAGACTGAACACCTTCATTTTTTGAATTTCTTCAACGACTGCTTCTGCGTTATGCTCAGCACAATTGGTTTCTGTTTGACAACGTTCGTAAGACTTCTGTGAATTTGTAAAATGTTGAACCTCCTTAAATACAAAATGTTTTACAATTATTGGATGTAATGTTCATTTTCAGACAAATCACTTACATTATAACTAATTTGAATGTTGTTGATTAAACAGACTAGACTAATTAGTAATTATAATGCAATTACACCGACCTAAAAATTCATCTGGTATTTCATCAGGTTGCGTTCTAACATGTACTCAGACAAATGATAAAATGGTCAATTTGAAGGTTAAACTTTTTTGATTACGCTGCGTGCTGGGTCTTAGTTATTAACACTATGACACCACCTTTCTTAGCGCGTGGCAATGAACGTCGTTCCACTTACGAGGGAAGGTTAAAGTGAGTGGAGCTTCGATTGATTTGGCATGTATGTTCGTTATATGTGTCTTATAGCGTATATTGAGTATCAAGTCTACATGGGCACTATTGCCAATTTTTGACATGACATAAAATTCGAGTATTCTTATGGGATTCTGCATGGGAAAATTTGAACGGATTTATGTAAAAAATTGACCAGAAGAAAAATGAGTTTTTGGTAAATAAAGAGTGGTTTCATTCAAAACAACTAATATATAATACGTACTATAAATTACCTCTTAATTGATGAATCACATTATTCAATGGAAAATGCTTGACCCTTGTGAGATACGGAAGTTATGATTCGAATTTTTAATATATATTTATATTCCATGGTAAGCCCTGTGGTAAATAACTTATGCTTGTTTAATTTATTTACTTCGCTTTCTGACCTCCTGTGACCTGCCATAACCAATCTACGAACTTGTCCTCATAATTGACTCACAGTAGGATAGGTTCAGTCAGAATGTAAGAAAGCCAAACGGTTTTAAAGGTATTGTGATCCCAGATAGACGAAAAACTGGAGTTTATCCAGAAAAAACACATTTTTCCGCAGCCAAATTTTTAATATAGTGACGGTTTCTTTTCAGATCAAATTTTCCCTTGCAGAATCCCATAAGAATATTCAAATTTTATGACATGTCAAAAATCGGCAAAGGTGCCCATGTAGACTTGATACTCAAAACACGCTATAAGACACATAAAAAGAACATTCATGCCAAATCTTAGGTCAATTAGAGCTCAACTCACTTTAACCTTCCCTCGTTAGTTATCGTATCTCTTGGTTTTGTAATTGAGTATTAAGCATTTCATGGCTTTGAAATGAGATCGCTGCATTCAAGGGAGTAGCTAAATCTTATATTACAAACATTCTTCCTGTGTTTTAATGGGCACAAGAGTTGCAAAATATCGTTGGTAAAATTGATCCGTCACAATGATAGGTTGGAAAGAAAGATATCTTTTCACGTGGAAAATGTAAAATTCAAGAAACGAATGGATCTTGGTGCTGAAAAATACAGAAAACTGAACTAATATATTTTCAATTTTATTTCCAAACTGAAAAGGTAAGTCCTCCTTACCTCCGTGAATTATTGGCAACCCACCAAAGTCAATTCCTATTGGCTTCCGTCGGGGTTCATTTCACGTTTAGAAAATGTAAAATTATATTTAGTCACATTCAATCGGTACACAGAAACTGAAAGACACGAACATGAAAATGAAAGACATGAAACAATGAAATGAAACATGAAAGACAAAGAGAACCGACTACCCAATGTGAAAATCTCAGTGTGCCCCAAACATTCTATCCAAATTTACAGCTAGCTATACTTATATTGAATGTAGCTGCACTTTCATTGATTGTGCAAACCAGAGACACATCATGCGTATGTTTATCCGAGAGGCGCCGAGCTCTTGATGCTGCTCGTCGGTCTCAGAAGCTTCAGTTTTAGTTGTGTCAAGTAGGGATAAGGAGGCAATGTGATGGAGAAAGGCATGAGCAAGGCATATTCAGGTTGGGCTTAATTTGTCTCTTTAAGCTTTGAGCATATGTATTTTCAACTCAATCAAGCGTTTGTGGAAGGAAACCAGAAGCAAGTAACTTGACACAATAATATGTGTTTCATGCAAACGTGTTTCATGTTGTCATCATCCAAACTAAGATTTCCTATGTATTAATTCTTATTTATAAGTGTCGCTTATCCTTACCCATCGAGTGTAGGTATCTCAGCTCACTTTCTTGTTTTTGTTAGCCCGCTCTTCTGAAATATCTTGCTTACGTTGCAAAGATTATCAAGCAAAGCAATACCACAACAGGAAAGTATTTTCTTGTTTCGTTTGGTTCAAGTTTTTATCTACATACATGTTTCTCGTGTTCTTCTTGTCAAAGATTATAGCAATCAACCCAGATTTTCACTCAACCTTTAGCGTTACTGGCCAATCATCTTCATCGCCTGGAAAGCAGCTGGCTTTTCTTTAAACCAAAATAAAAAAGGTTTGAATGCTTCATCTGTGGAAAAATATTCATGTCCAGTCATAGTTTAATCGATCATGTCAGAGTTCACACTGGGGAGCGTCCATTTAAATGTGAAATATGCAACAAGTCGTTTAACACAGATGGTGCCCTTGTCAGGCACCAGTACATTCATTCTAAACAGAAGCGCTGGTTTTGCATTTTTTGTGACAAGCTGTTCGATCGTGAAGACTACCTCAGAAGCCACAGCAGAACTCATCTCCAGGAAAAGCCTTACGAGTGTGTACACTGCAAAGTTTCATTCAAAACCCGCCGGCTTTGAACAGTCACATCCGGGCCACATCACGCTGTGAGGCAGAGTATAGCTTTGTCACTTGAAGCTTATTCCTGTCCCATGTGTGACCGTACGTTCAGCACCACCTCTCAACTTTGCGACCATATCAGACGACACGTTAGGGAGAGACTATTCCCATGTCATCGCTGTTCCAAAGAGTTTGTGAGGTCTAATGACCGAAAGATTCACGAGAGAGTTAATCACGATAAAAGGTAATCGTATACTAGTCTTTTGTGTAATAAATTTTAGAACATGTTTATCTGAAGTCGACATTTGTTTTAAAGTTCCAGACGCTACCAGACTGCGACTGTTAACTGTTTTGTGTGTGGCAAATCATTCAGAAAAACAAGTTGACTGTCCACATGCGGAGTCACACTGGAGAACGTCCATACAAATGCCAGATATGTGGAAAGTCGTTGAGTACGAAGGCTGCTCGAGATGGGCATGTTAATGCTGTCCATTTGAAACTGAAGATGGAGTGTTGCATTTTCTGCGACAAGACATTTACTCAAGTATCCAACCTCCTTGTACACATTCGGACCCATGTTCCAGAAAAATGGTACGACTGCGAGGTCTGCGGGAAGGCATTCGGAACCTCAACTGGACAAGCTCAACACTTAAGAAATCATTCAAACACAAAAAGCTTCCTGTGTCCGTTTTGTGGAGATGGTTTCAATCGCTCTGAAAGCCTCAACTATCACATCAGGCGTCACATTGGAGAAAATCCACATTCTCGCTCAAGCTGCTTAAAAGACTTTGGAAACGCAGTCGCACTCCGACAGCATCTTTGTGGTATGTGAACTTAATTCATATCTACTTAAACGAGCAGTTTAAGTTTCCAAATTAACTGAGTAAATTGTTTATATTTCAAATCGTAATATTTTGGGCTTTTCTTTTTAGAAATGCAGCCTTACGTTCCTTTAATGAACAACGCTCTGAAAGCAAATATACAGAAAAAGCTTTGAGGAAGCTCAATATCCACAACCGTAAGACGATGACTGAAGCATTTACTACTAATTAATACAAAACTATGCTTTTAAATTTTCATAAATGAACTGTTAAAAATAGATTACGTGTATTTTTGTATAAATATCAACTTAACTTCAACACTGACAGGCTAAATTGCAGTTCTGTTTTGTTTCAGAATATTTAAGTCTTGTCGATCGATATAAATAGCAAAAAGTTTGGGCAAATTAAAACCACTACAAATATGAAATTAGTATTTGAATGAATATTGATGATTGATTAAACATGTAGCATTCAATTCCATTAAACCTTTCCAGGTGAAAGTAAACGCAGCAGCAGCCAGCAATAACTTTTTTTTAAATTACAGCTATCAACATTCAGATTTTAGTTAGAACTAAAGTGTTTAGTTGCCTCTACTTATCCATTCAGATGTCGAACACATGTCTATGGTAGCATTTGACTTTTGCTACTCATCTCATGTACTTCAGTTTCAGATATGAAGTTATTATCATAGCTTCATCAAAATTAAGTGCTTAATTGTTGAAATGCATGTTCAATTTATTTATTTCAACACACGCTCATCGTACAGTCAAACAGCAACTCTGCAACAACCAATAGTTTACACGCGTCAGAAAACAATGAAAAAATGTAGACGTAAATGTTGACGTAACACTCTAAGTTGCTAGATAACGAAGCTATAAGTGAAGAGGAAGCAGAGTGAAGAGGAAGTGAAGAAGAGAGATCCAATTTATAGTGTCACCACCTTGACGTGTTGCTTAACATAACGTTTTTCCTTAAATCTCAAGTTGGACTGTGGACAAGGATGTAGGCTGTCGTACCCCTTTTCTGAGTGTAGCCCAAGGAGCATTTTTGTGTACTTGTATGGCACATTTTTCAATCCATTCTTGCAAGCATCGTGTTGGCGTGTCCAACCCCTGGTTTTGAACTTCTTCAGACAAAATTCACACTGATAAAGTGTGAATTTTGTCGGATTTGTACAGCGGGCTGGTGCCAACAACTTTTGTTGTGCTCGTCGTTGTACTCAACATTTCAACACTTCAGCATTTTTCTTCTTCGTGGCTTCCGTCGGAATTCCCAGCTGAAGAATTATTCATTTCATCTTGATTGGTGGAGGTTGCTTGGACGGGCAAGCCTCCAACTGCTGCACTACTCCTCGTTGAGCTTAAAACTGGATCGATCTGCTGCAAAGAGACGTGGAATTCTCGAGTACGTGACCTTTAAACCATCTCCATCCCTCCGTATCGTCTCTGCTGACATTCACACGGCTATCATCCTTTCCAGGGTCACTAGGGGAAAAAAGCTGCGGGAGATCTGGCTTCATCATTCCAGTCTGAGTCTGCTGTTCGTCACTACCATTTACGAAGTGTTATTCGTGATTACCGTGGTCTGCAGTTTTTGCCAATGGTCCTCCGACTGGGGAGAACTCCACCGACGTAATCCTTTCGTCTTCCTGATAATCTGGAGGAGATGTGTCTGTCTCCGTTTCCACTTGATGAGCGAGTTGGCACCAGTTCCTTCAGATCACCAAATTTAGTAAGCAGCGTCTCAATTTATTTAGATTGCGTTAAAACCAGAGATTTCCGCTTGGAGCCCTCGTTGTGATGTCTCCATAGTTTCGCTGAGCTTATTTACATGATCCTTCATCAAGTCTTCTTTATCCTTCGTCCTTCCCTTCTGTTTCACCTCCGGGTCAACCTCAGTTGCACCTCTTTAAAAAATCCTTGAGCCATGACTGGAAACCCGCAAATTATTCCCTTGATCGGAGGATGTTTCCGCTTCCGGCTCCACTTCACCCTTTCTCTTCCGCGGAGACTCGAATTGGAACTTGAATGCCACTTTAAACAGGAATACGGAGTTGATATGAGCCATGAACACACACATCATGAACCTCGGCTTTAGCATCTGAAAAAGACAAGTCATTTATATTAACTTATGCAAAACAGGATTCTATTGCCACCTGGTCTCTGTAGTTATTAGGAATGTGCACTCCAAACCTCGACATTCTCGAACTCGTCAAATAAACTAATATTTTTCACTCTGCAACAACCATTTTAAAAAGATAATTCCGTTAAGCAAAGCTCTTTTCAGAAAAGTGAATGATGGTGATTGATATCACATACACTACACACACGTGGCAAAAGAACATGACATCAAGTAAGCAACTGCTTCTTTGCGGGAATTCGGTTAAGCGACTTGTTCCTGTTCCGTTGCTTGACCTTGTACTGTACTACAATGAGCTAGTTAACAAGTGATATCAATGCAAAAAGAATACAAAAGTACAGTACAAACATAATATAACGTTTGACAAAGCTTTATAGAATTCATTAATGATCATTATCACATTACAATTGTGTGTGTGAAATGCAAAATGCAATATAAAGTGAAAAAAATCACGCTGTTGAATTTCTCTTAACGCACCCGATGTTGTTGCTGTCAGAGTTCTGAAATAGGAGTTTCGTGGAACTCCAAATGCACATACCAAGAAAGACGAATGTCGAATTTCTTATGGTTTATGGCAAATGTTCATTTTATGCATCTGAATGTGCACGTGCATGCTGGCTCCAGCCAGTTTAATTGCTACCCCGATTCTACTTTTACATGCCAGAGTGTGTGTCATCATCATTTACTGCAAGTTTTTTATTACGTCTCTTTCTTCACGTAAAAACAAAATTTATGTCAGAAGAGGAATGTTGGTTATCATTTTTTTATTGCATACGCTTTCAATATTTCCCTACATTTTGGCATGGCTATCAATTTCATTGCTAAATATTCACTTTAATATATATCGAAAATATTGAAATGAACTAGAAAACTTTGCAATAATAACTTTAAATTTAATGATGGCCATGCATACTATAAAATACGTTATGTCTCAAGGCATCTTTACATCACAAATGACTGCATTCGGAGGTTTTCCATCGGAAACGGCTCCCGCTCACGGATTCTCCAGTTTGGTTTGGATTCCGATGAACTCACAGCCAAATCCAGAAATGTGACAGTTCGGACACTCACGGATATCCACTGGTGACTCTCCTTGCCCATTCTCGTTAGGCACAATCCAATCCTTTTTGCAAGTCAAGCAATGGAAGCAAAGATCGGACGTTATTTCCTGACATTCCATCAGTTTTATGAAGTAACTGGGGTTTTCGCCTTGACGAGCCTTACGTAAATAGATACGTTTACGATTAGCAGCTGCCGCGACCTCGACGGCTTCTGTCAAAAATTGAAATAATAATGATTGGTTAGAAAACCAACGAACAACATTATTTAACTAAAATATTTGAATTAATAAAAATTAAACTAATGAAATGAAACTGAGTTTTTACCAGCAGTTTGTACATCCGCTCCATTATACATCAAATAGTATATCCTGTTAGAGTCCACGGCTGAAACCGGGGTGTTGTGAAGACCCTCATTTAGAAGTGAAGAAAAAGGGAGTAAAACTCCACTAGGAATATCTCTAAGCTCTACAAAGGCCCTCTCCACCTCCCCTTCATTCCCCAATTGAATCACAAAGGATTCCACCCTCACTTTCATGCAGGTAAACTTTGCCATTTTAAAGGCTTTGAAGTAGATTTAATGAGCGAATGGTGGAAAACAAATCTCGACCTTCAACTGCAAAAGTAGTGTACGTGCCAAAGGGGAACGAAGAAATGAGTTACATATAGCGAAAAAACCAACGAATAGTCGGATGTTGTTGAGCTTACTTATTGTTTCATTCCCTCTTGCCATTTACACATTGCTTGCAACACTGCAATGTTGTAGGCTTACATCGAATGGAAAATTACAATCTTCGGTGCAGCTCAGACATTAAAAAATACATCGGGATATGAGCAAATATTACATGTAAGGTATGATGACATACAGACTCATCAAATACTAAAGAAACACGACTGCTTCAAATAGCTTCATTCTTTGATTCCCTTCCATGCAAAAACTCACGTACAAAGTTAGCAAAAAAAAGTACCAGAAAAGAGTTCTCAAAGAATGGAAACGGAACTCTGAAACAATGCGTACATGCATGTAATATTTCATTCTCTTTCATACTATTTTATTAGCACATACTCCGTACATAGCTTGACAACATGTCATTATTTTTGTATTACAGGTTGGGAAGATTATATTTTACGTTGGCATTGGGTTCTCTGTTAGGGTTTATTGTATACATGAATGTATGCATATTGTTGTTTTGCACTATTGTCATCGTCGTTACCGTCACAGGTACAACAATTTGCTGTTGTTAAGTTATATATATCCAGAACTGACAGCTTTGCGTATTAAATCATGAATATCTAGCCAACAGGTCATTTTCTTTTGCATACATTTCTCGACGATATGGGTGTGGTTAGAGAGATTTGGACGTGAGAAAAGTATGACAGTAATTTCAAACGAATTCGACCGTTTTCAAATTTCATGTTAGGAAACGAAAGATTCTTTGGGCCTAATAGAAAATAAAAAATTAAGCAGAAAGCAACCAACACATAATGGGGTAACGTGAGACTCTTGTGCTGGGCGACCTGAAAGTGATTCGACGGAACACGATTTACTCAGTCATTTTTGAACTAATGAACTGAAATTTTGTGTGTAGATTAATCGATTCTCCAGGTTCAGATTTTTGACCACTTGTCAAAAAACGAATTTGGGCTGAAAAGATGGCTTCTCCAAAAAAAATCGTTATGCGGTTCATGCTACTTGCTTTGGGTGTGCCAGCAAGCAAATTTGAGTTGAATTGTGATCGTTCTTGTAATTGAGCCCGAATCGTTTTTGGACAAACGGTCAAAAATTCCCCCTGGGGAATCGGTTAGTGAATCTACACACAACATTTCAGGTCATTAGGTCAAAGAATGACTGACGAGGAAACTACGGAGTTGGTTGAGCTCCGATTAGGATGAAATTTTGCATGCACAATGCCTTTATGTTAAAAACAACATGTGTTTGGTCGTTTCAATATTGTAATATTTGTTCCTTATTTTTGCTGACAAGATATCAATGTAAATTAGTAGTCATTCACCTTATATCATTTCAAGAAAGATCTCGATGTTTTACTAATTTTGCTTATTATGTTCATGAGGATGATTCTAATCTGTATATGAGAGTAATCCTAAATCTACTTATGCTAATACTTCAATCTTCGATGTCTCTTCGATTCAATGTCCTCCTTCTGAGGTTAATTCCTTTTTGTCCCTTTCTATTTTTAGTAACAGTCCACAAAATCATGTCCAGTTCAAGACTCAACTTTCCTTCGTTTAATATGACAATGCACTATATGAAAAAGTATAAAAACCTGAATACATTAAACGTTCAGTGCCCACTTTGCTGCACAACATACTACAGAAACCTTGTGTCTCTTGTCGATCTCATTTCACCCACCTCAGAGTAGGTTTTACATTGCATTTGCAGCACAGAATCAACTCACAAGCCATTGCCACCGCTCTTACATTCTACATACAAACTCAGATCTCAGTATTTATTTTAGCATTCACACCACCTCAGTTTTTAACCATTTTATAATAATCTTTCACTGCTCAATTCGTACAAATCCTTCATTATTTTTGGTCCTTCGCTCACCGTGATGTATTTTACATTGGATAGTTATCAGTGATTGTTTTTTTAACATTTTTAAACATTAATTTTGAAACGTTAGTTTTGTTTTATGTTCTTTGACTACTATTTCATTGTCGACATGTCAACTCCACTCCAGAAAGCAGTGATTGATCGCACAACTTTGAAGGTGCAGATCAATCTCATTGAAAACAAAATTGTGAGCCATGCCATCAACCCCTTATCAGCTTCATCAATTGACCTGTATCTTCGGAAATGCGAAACCACCACCAAAACACTTACCGAAAAATTCACTCCCGCATAGCACAAGCAGGACCTGCCAGATTTAGCAGACCATGTAGACATTTACATAGATTGGGTAGAGAGAATGGACAACGCCACAGTAGCATTGACTGAGATGCAATCTCAAGCGACAACCGCCGCAGCTGCTGCAGCGCCTGTTCCACCTACACCCACCTCAAGACCACTCATCAAGCTTCCTGAACTCCAACTACCAAAGTTCGACGGGAGATTCGAGGACTGGCCATCTTTCGAAGACCTTTTCGTCGCAACTATTGACAGGAACACTCAGCTATCAGAGGCACAGAAACTCCAGTATTTAAAGTCGTGTGTAAGTGGGGAAGCAGGTACTCTAATAAAGGCATTCACAATTACAAATCAAAACTATAATGAAGCGTGGCAATTATTGCTTAAAAGATATAACCATAAGCGTGAAATAGTGTACTCTCTCGTCAAGAAAATCTTAGCACAGCAGCAAATGAGAACTGAATCCGTTGTGGAACTCCAGTCTCTTCTCAATACAACTTTAGAGTGCGTCCGTTCATTGAAGGTCATGGGCAGACCTACCGACACCTGGGACGACTTACTCATCGTTATCATCATGGACAAAGTAGATTCTGACACCCGTTCAGAATGGGCTAAGGCTCAACGGGAATCAATCCCACAACATTTGAAATCTTCGTAGACTTTTTGGAGACGCACATCCGTGCTCTCACCGCTCGTGGAGCTTCGACCACTAAGGTCAGCAACGGCAACAACGCCAACCACAACCCTCCTCGTAATCAGCAGAGAAGACATCAAATAAACTCTCATCATTCATCGTTCTCAACCCAATGCGGAATATGCAGGGAAAATCATCCAATCTACCAATGCAGAAGATTGATTGACATGACCCCATCCGCCCGTTTTACAGCAGTAAAGAAAACATCAGCCTGCATTAATTGCTTATGGATATCCGGCGGCTTTTTTTACGGAAGCTGAACTAACCGTGAGTGTACTTAAATGTGGCATTTGAGCCGTGGCGAATTTCTATTAGTTAAGAATAATTCTTTTGTTATATATTTACAGCCGTTCATTCATACGGAGAAGGATACCATTGAGACCGTCAACTTTGAGCAGGTCAACGAGTTGCGAAAACTGGCGTGGCGTTTGTGATCGAGTTGGGAGAGTTTGTCGAAATTCCGTCGATTCCTGATCCTGAAGCTTCTTTGGCGTCATCCTTGAGCAAGTCAGCCTGGTTATGGACTGCAATGTGGCTTTTTGCAGTTGGTTTGGCAGCAGGGATGTGATATATTGGGTTGGGTATCAAGATATTAGAAGACTAATTTCCCCATATAATTAGTTAAAATTTTAAAACATCTATTAATGCTGTGTAGCAATATCTTGCTTATCAAAATTTTATTGTTAAAATATTGAACTCTGGCACAAATAAATCGAGAAAAACTAAATTCCATGTACCATGAAAGTTCAAATTTCGATTGTTAACAATTTTTGATGGTGTTCATGATATTTCTCGTTTTGCATTACAAGTGTTTGCAGACCAGAGATGTGTTCTTTTTATGACTGTATTTGACACAGCTTGAGTTGCATCACGATTTCTACAAACTATTCCATTGCATTAATTAAAATTAAACGTTCCATAGTTCGTCATACTAACAGGTAAGGACATGGAATTACGTTGTCTGTTATGTAGGTACTGCTCATGACGATAGAATTTTCATTTTGTAAAATGTTTTTAATCAGTTGATGCATCTGTGAACGTCTCTGTTATTTTTAATATTTGCTAATAGTTGCATTTGTTGTATTCCTTGAGTCGAGTTCTTCCACTTGAGAAAAAGGTTTTCAGCATATTAAAGTTTTAGTCTTTTTTGTCAAGCTTTTCCTCATTTTACTTTTTTGCATATTAGAAAACTGATCCTGATCCAAACTGTTTTTTGAATAGTTCAGCCCCATAGCAAATTGTAGTAAATAGGCCCAATATTTCCCTGTGAAAATCATACATAAATTTGCAATGATACATTTTATCGCTTCGTTACTATTCTTTGCTACTGTCGCAGTCAACGGGGAGATCATTTTACCCCATTTTAATTGGTTGGCTGAATTTGACAACTGTTTTAACGCTATCCAAGTTTCGGAAGGAATCTCCTACTCACCATATAAACATCAAAATCGAAATAGTCGCAAGATTGTTCCTTTTGTATATTACAAAAGTTTTTCCGATTCAGTACTCACCTTACAATTCCATCGTTGGACCAACTGCCAGACTTTATCGATTGTACCAAATTTTTAAATCCAATCCCAACGAAACTTCCGGTGTTATAACGGCAGCTAAAACGAATTTTGGATTTGATGAAGCCTCGAAATGTACTGAGCATGGACTTTATTGTGCACATAAACGAGTGAATATGATTTATGACAAACAAAAAAGCTCTAACTCAACAAAAGCTCGTCCACTGGCGCTGCACTCACTCATAATGTTTTACATTCTATCAGATTCTCCGGAAAACGACGATAAGTTTACAAAACTTCGATTCACCCAACTGCACTCAAATCCATATCTCCAAATACCTTTTAAAATTGCGTACATAAAACAAAATCATAATAAAAGCGATTCGACCTTTGAAAACAACTGCCTCGGAATAACCTACATGTGTCAATTTTGTGAAATACCAAATATTATCGATGGGTCCAAGTACATGTTTAAGGACGCTACTATTAAATGTCAACCTGAAAATTTCAGGAATCGCATTTTTAATCTTTACGTCAACGAAACTGGCAATGGAAAGAATTTTACTTATTTTAAGTTAAGCATTTATGAATCCCTTGTCGTTACGGGAAATACCTTACGAAATGCGGATTTGGGTCTGTTGTCAAAAATTAAAAATGCAAGAACAACCGCTTTTTTACTTAATCTTGAGCCCAATTTTGATGAAGTTATCCTTTCTATTTTACTTGAGGACACAAAGCAATTGGATCCTTCAGAAAACACAAATTGGACAACAAGCTCTAAAAAACCACAGTTGGGAATGTCACCGTCACAAAACAACAGCTTTGAAATTTTACAGCTGAGATCTCAATCATTCAACTTCGTAACTTGTGATGGGGAACCCTCTGTTAATTTTCTTGTTTATTTTCAACCGTTTCAGGTACAAGTTTGGCTTCTACTATTAATAACGTTGACAGTTTCGGTACTGATGATAAAAATAGCTTTGATAAAAAGTAGTAATGCGGTCGGATTGAGTTATGCCCAACAAGCTAGTTCATGTGCAATATTTATGACAATATTTGCCCTACTATTAAACACAATAGTGTGGACAACAGAGCTGTATAAAAATTGTTATAAAAAACGGAAAAGTATCCTCTTAATCTCCCTTTTGCACGGACTTTGGCTTCACTCTTTATTTAGTATTGCACTGTATTATGGGTCAAAAGCAAATGTCAAAGAATTGTGAGTGAATTTCGTAGAAACTGCAATAGTATCGTGTATTCCGGAAAGCAACAATTTCTCGCAAAGCCGATAGTTTGGTATGTTCAAGAAAGTGCAGGAAGCTATATGAAAAATAGAATGCGGTTTTTGGAGCAGTCTGGAATATATTGGTTTTGGAAACGATGGACTGAAAAAAGTTCAAATAAGTTAGGAAGCTCGTGTTCTTTTAATGCCCCGGTGAACAAAATTTCACTCAGGTCTAACATTATTGTGATTTTCATGGTTTTGCTTGGAGGTTGCATAATTGCTAGCTTAAGTTGTTTGTTGGAGTGGACATGGAATAATTCCAATCCTTTCTTGAATTTGGACTGCATATGACGTATATTATTGTTTCCTCAACCGGCAGTTTTCACAATTGTATAACTTATAATTGATTCTTATTGTGTATGGCATCTGTTTGAAAATAAAATTTAATCTTCGTTTTTCTATCGTCCAGTTATATTTTGTAAGTTTCGAGTTTATTGGTTCACTTTACTTTCGCAGTATTTACTTACCTTCATTAAATGTCAACAACAACACCTCTCGCTTGAGGAGCAATCTATGCTTTTATGGTGGAAGCCCAATACAGTCCAGTAATTCTGGAAGTTAGAGGTATTTAAGTTGCAAAAGATTCAAGTCCAACATATCCATTATTTTTTTATACAAGTTGTCACTGTAACCTCTATTTAATAAGAACTTTCTGCATCCGAAAATTGACGTGATGTTGCACAACCTGGAAGTATCATCACAACGGTCTCCACTTGAAGACTATTTGTTATTAAATTCATGCGAGTTACAACTCCGTATTGCCTGGAATATGCAAACCGTTTGTTTTCAACATGGTTGGAAACGGGTAGCAATCCATTGGATTCAATACATCAACGAGATTTACACTCTTCTTTACAATGTGCCATTGTTTCAATTGGTGGCAGTAAAGCTTTTGACCTTCTTTATGAAAACTATGAGCAAGTGGAAGAATTTTTACAGGCATTTGCTTGTGTTCGCGACGAGAAGTTATTCCAGGATGTACTTCAACAAACTTTGGACCCTCCAGCATCAGGTTATGAAGCAAGTGTTGGTTGGGCCATACTTCAATATATGGTAGCAGCACCACTCCCAAAAATGAAAGGAATGATTTTGCCAATCATCTCGAGAAATTTTGAAATGGCTAAGCAAAAGTTTGGAAGCCAAAGGATTGCTCAACTTGTAAAATATATGGCGAACGCGTGGGTCTTTATTTCTGAAGGCGACAAGAATGTGGTAATTTTCATATGGATTCCAACGGTTAAACATTATTTTTAAAAATTTATTTAGTTTATTTAAAAAATCAATTAAGGTTGAAGGATTTGTGAAGCAACATCAAGATCAATTTGAAGAGGAATATGGAGACGATATAATGCAGCTGCACGAAGCAGTTGAGAGAATCGAATTTAATATTCGTTGGCTGGGTTCATATGGTCGTGAAGTTCTGGATTCATTATAACAGCAATGTGAGCTTGTTTTAGAAAATTCGTGTAAATTCTATTTCCTATTTTCTTTTGGGCAATCCAGTACCAGTTTTCTTGGAAACAATAATGATTTAAAAATTTATAAACGTGGGAAATATTTTCCCATTTATAACATTTTCTGATAACGTCCCACTGAATGACAGAATAAATCAATGAATTTATTGTAATTATTTACAATGCATTTGTAGTTTGTTTCTATACTGTAAATGAATGAAATAATATGATTCAGCTTTGACTTAACCGAAGACCATTTGACGAATTCTCACATGCATCAGTATCATGTAAACTAATAGGCAAGTCCGTGTGTTTGTAGGAGATCTAACTGTACATAAGGCTGGCAAGATTCGCAAAAGTACATAAAAAATTAGGAATTTGCATTCCAACATGCAACAGAAAGTGAGTGACAGGATGTTGCAAAACTTGATTAAATGTGACTGCAACCATCCGGTATCAAAAACCAAAAGACTATTTGGCCTCTCTTGAAGAATCACCATATTCACTTAAAATTATCTCAAACGAATTCCCATTAAGACAGTTTATGTATATAACGAAACCTTTGCTTCACTCTCTTCAGTTTCATTATTCATCAATCCAGCGTACGAATCATCGGTGGACAATGCCATAATATTTTTCTCCTAAAAATATTTAGTGCTAACGAACAAACATGAAAATATTTAGTATTTTCGTCATTATTGCCGTTATGTGTGCAAATGCAAGCAGTTACATTTGTAATACACCGGATGAGTGGTGGGGGTTGAAGGACCGGGCCAATACAACCCGCTACCTTATCCCCTTATACGCCTCAGCCCATAGGTAATCCTGGTCCTCCATATGTTACTAGAAATAAGTTATGGACTGACGGTGTTGTTCCGTACAAATTAAACGATTCGCTAACGCTGGATGACATAATTGAGGTAAAAAAGGCGATTGAAGAATATCACCAAAAAACCTGCATCCGATTTAAACCGTGGGAATCGGGAACAATAAATTTTGTGAGTATCGAAGTGGATGACCGCATATGTGGAATAGCTGACGTGGGTTTAAAGCAGAAATATACAATACATGCGGGTAGTGTAGTTCGGAAGGGATACCAGTTTGCAAGATTTGGAGGTGTCTGTCGGACCAAGGCAACCATGATCCACGAGTTAGGTCATACTCTCGGTCTTGGACACCAGCACAACGAAAGGATCGGGACAACTATTTGAGCAACAACAACTGTACAAGAAAACCAAAAACGTTGTCCCGTTTTATTATGAAGTGAAAGGAATTTATGACTATGCAAGTCAAATGCACTATCAATGTAACTCTGCAGATGTATGTTTACTTGGTGGATGGCCTACTGAATCAAATGTGCAAAAGTGTGGAAGCGATACCAACCAAGGATTAAGTGTTCTTGATAGACAGCATTAACAGCATTTATAATTGCCAAGGTATGTGTATTAAATATTTTTTAATCATGCCAATTTTCGTATAGTACGAATTTCTTCAATTTTTACGTACCTAAAATATGTTCAGGTTGCTATCGCCATTGATGGCTAACTGTGGAAGAGTTGACTCAACAAGAAAAAGCCAATCTGTATTTACAGCTTTGGTTTTGAAACAAGATACGGTTCTTCTAAATCCCATGTCGAGGTAGGATTCTTGGCTCAATTCTTGCTGGAAAATTTAATTACCGGACAAACTCTTGCATTATTGCTCATAACGTTACACTCCATGAAGTGAGGAACAATTTTAAGATCCTCACCATTCCAGGTGGTCTAATTAAACAGTGCAGTGTTTATAAGTTGGTTGATCGCAAGGAAGCCACCTTTAAAACTGCAGTTCCTGCAGGAGATTGGATCAATGATTATGATTGGCGGAGTTTCATAGCGTACGCTTCAATAACTGCAGAGGATGGTGTAACGGAGGGATCTGTTGGAACGGTATGGGTCAATGTTGGCTGGAAGGGGTTTCAAAATAATGCCGAAGTTTAAGATAGCACCAAAGGTGTGGTGACAACAGAGTATCTGGTTTTGACATGTAGTTTGGACACTGCATGTATTTTAAAGAAATTAGTTTTTTTGGTGCGCTAAAAATGTTTTTTAGTACATCCCAACCATGATATGATTCGTGTTATTCACGACATAGCTTTGTATTTTTATAAATATTTTTTGTTTCGCCTTTATTTCATTGGAATAAAACTTGCATTACAACAACTTACTAGACCAAAGTTATTTATGCATTTTCACACTGAAGGGAATCGAGTGGATTTATATTCATCAGAATTTGTACTTACTTCATTTGAGTCTGTTACAAATTAAGTTTTTTATGCGAAGTGGGTTGGTGCTCAAATAAACATAAGACTTTACACGACCATAAACAAAGCTTTCGTTTCATGCAGAGAAAATAATGAGCAAAGATAAAAATATATGATAACTCCAAACGAGAATGAGCAGGATGCTGCAGGATGCTGCAGCATTCCAATTACAAACCACAAAAAAGGGTCATTTTTATAACAGAGCTCATTTTACTCTTTCTTTTCTGCAAAAGACCATAAAAATAAAAATGGGGATAATAATAAATCTATTTGGTGTTCTTCTTCAAGTCTTTTCATTATTCAATGCAGTATATTCTTGTGATACTCCAGATGAATGGTTGTCTGGAGATTCTCGTGTACAGAAAGGTATAGGGTTTTTTTATACCCCTTAGTAAGATTGATGATTATCAATCCTCTTCTCAAGTCTGGCCCCAGGGCATCGTGAAGTATAATTTACACAATAGCCTCACATTGAAAGGAAGAAAAAAAGCCATCGATGAGTATCATCAAAAACCTGTGTAAGATTTCAACCTTGGGTAGAAGGAGATCGAGATTTTGTTAGCATTGAAGTGAACAACAATGTCTGTGGAAAAGCGCACGTTTGCAAAATTGGTGGCTATCAGTTTGCCACATTTGGGAAAAACTGTCGAAACATTAGTACAATGGTGCACCAACTTGGACACACACTTTGTCTTGGTCACAAAAATCCCAATCAACCAGCAACCTCGTTTTTTGAAAGTGTCCAGGGAATGGATGCTGTGAATTTGCTATACAAATGTCATGGTAAGGAGTAAAATATTGATATTTTTCTATGAAGCGTATTTTTAATACAATTTTTTTTTGGAAACCAGGCCAATGCCACCGACACAGACGGGTTTTAGCAGTTTCTCTCACAAACGATGATATGGCAAACATGCACAACTTTGGTTATGAATTGAACAACGGCTCACCTATTTATCCCTGCAGGGCAGCCATAAATGATGATGCGGTTTCTGCAGGCATATATAATGATTCAAGGAAAAGCTGCAGTATTTCTGACGTAAACAAAGTTAATGAAGTGCTGAATGGTGTAGAAGTTTTGATTATTCCTGGTGGATTACGGGAGGACTGCAATGTGTATACTTTAGTTGATACGGCGAACATTTTGTTACACAATGGAATTCAAGTAGGAACCACATTCAGGAACAATTCTAGGTTGACATCTCACATTGCTTTTGGCACAATAGCTGGAGACGATGGAGTGACTCAAAATTCAGTTGGTAATGTTTGGATGGATGGAAGATGCGAGCTTGTAAATGATGCTGAAATGACAGTTGGCTCTGTGGCATATAAATAAGTGAAAATAAGATTTTGAGCATCAGTCAAGACACAGCTTGCATGATTGAGAAATGGTATGCTGATACTCGGCCATCGGCCAAGGACGCATGTTGAGTGTGCACCCCAATTTTATATTTGTTACGCTGGTTCTACATTTCAGACAAAGCCAAATTTTGCACCATTCTATCGCATTTTAACCGCAACAAAGTATGTTGAACATTACTAAGTTTTATTAGTTCGCAATAGTGTAACTAGTTGGTCAAAGTTTCGAATTAGAACACAGTTACGGTCAAGTATATGTATCTAACATACAAGAACCCCTTGAGGCTAAATTGGACTCTACCTTTTTCTGTGATACCTGTAATGTTTTTAGTTTTTCTTGGGTGGAATTCACAGAGCCGGTTTATACATTAGCTTTAGACGCAGGTTGTTAATGGCCCATGGTTGTAGCTGCAAAGTTACATGTAATTGAAGCGCTGTTGACTCTTGTGTTATCCGTCTGTTTCCGTTACGTGAGTGTTGTGTTTAGAGGTATTAGTACTTTGTGGGTGGAATACACGGAGCCGGTTTACACATTAGCTTTAGATGCAGGTTGTGTATGGCCCACTGTCTTGTCGTATGTCTTGAGTAAACAATATACCTAAACCTCCGTTCTCTCTCTCGTTAATTGGTGCACTCGATAACTCCAGCATAGTTTAACAATGCCACCAAAGAAAAAGCCTGAAAGTAATGGTACACTTGTATCCCTAATTGAGGGACTGCATACAAAGTTTGATGGGTTCAAAGAAGATCTGAAAGGCATACAGCGGCAAGTGAACGTGCTGGAGGCGGAGCAAAGTTCTCTACGGTCAAGGTTGACAGCATTGAAATCTGATAATGCTAAACCAGTTAGTTCATGGAGAGGCAAGTTGCAGGAAGAAGTGAAAGACTTAAACGCTCAGCTAACGTTATTCTCTTTGGTGTAGAAGAAACAGTAGATGGCATGAAGGTTGCAATGGACTTGTTGAAGGTGTCACTCCCATCGCATGTTGGCGATTTTGACCTGAGAAGAATTGGGAAACTAAAAGAAGATGCTAACAGACCGAGACCAGTGAAAGTTACACTCAACGGGCAAGGTGAAAGGAATTTGGCATTGCGTAATAAGGTTTTACTCAAGGACAGAGCAAACTTCAGCAGGATTAGTGTAAAGGCGGATGAGACAGTGAAGCAGAGAGAATTGAGATCACGACCAGTGCCCAGTGAGTTAATTAGAAATCCAAGAAAACGATCACGCCGAAGGAATGATATGAGTTCTCAACAGGTTAAGATTCGAAGAACGTCAAGTTTCATAAGTATTGCTTCTGAGGACGGCAGTATGGTAGATGACTCATCACAGCGCATGGATAGTGTCGACGATGGTGATCCTCTGGTACCAATTCTTGGTTGACTGATGGCTTCAAAACCGGCCAGACATCAAATCTTCAGAGCTGGGAAAGCTAGGTATTTTTTCGGTATTAGGTAGTACCTATACCGCTACCTAATACTAAAGTGATACCGAAAAATACTTAATACCGTACCCTACTACCTATGCGGTACCCGGAAAATACCGAATACCGCTACCTAATACCTATGCGGTACCAGAAAATACCGAATACCGCTACCGAATACCTATGCGGTACCGGAAAATACCTAATACCGCTACCTAATACCTATGCGGTACCAGAAAATACCGAATACCGCTACGAATACCTATGCGGTACCGGAAAATACCTAATACCGCTACCTAATACCTTTACCGAAGTACTTTTCCAAGCTCTGCAAATCTTTCGTCATTGGTTGCATAACTGAGATTAGATTGACTAAGTAACTTTGCAGTAAAGTGTTCGGTGTTAGAATAGTAAACTTGTCCATGAAGATGCCTTCTGATTTCAAAAGTGTCACACTGTCTTGTATTTACATAAACAAAATTGAAATTGTATTTGCTAAACAATGCCTGTTTAAATGTTTTTGTAGGTGGTTTTAAAAGTATGTAACGTATTGGTATTGGAAATTTGGTTCTTTAACCATTAGGCTCGTGCTTATGTAATTGGTATGACGTATTATTTATTTATTTATTATTTTCTTTTGGGACAGTAGAATATCCTACATTGTAGTGAACTGTTCGCATTTTAAATTGTACTTGATGATTATGCTTTTAGCTTGAATAAATTGAAATTGAAAATTGAAAGTGAAAATAAGAACTGTAAAGGCAGTCTGCTTGAGAAGTTCACAATTGATATTAGTATGAATGTTAGCTCCAAAACTTTGGTGTTTTCTGAATATAAAATTACTTTTAATTTTAGTAAAATCAACATTTGTTTATAGTATACAATGCTCCTTGTATCAAAACTACTCAGCTACTTTTTTGTCTAAATATTTTATAGAAATCATTCGACCAGATTTGATTATTGTCAATTTAATTTATTCATGAAAAAAATACAATGCAATACTGCTGACAATTCTGCGTTTTGAGACCTTGACATTGCGAGTAATACATTTTGCTCTATATAATTTCCCAACCCTCAGCCGATGTCTAATATTGAGAACTAGCGACTAAAGCATACTCCGTATGTATTGTAGGTAATGAAAAACGCATCTATACTGACTGATTCCAATTTCCTGTAAGCTTTTGAAGTGCTAAAATATTTATTGATGGCAAAAGGAACCAAATGAAAATTTTAAGTGAGGTTCCAATGTTCTGGTCCCAATCAATCATCATTCAGTTTTTATGCAAATTAAGCAATACGGTTGCAAAAATGCAAGCCAATCGAGGTTTAGTCTAAACAAAAATATTTAAAGCAAAGCCAAATATTCCATAAGCAATACATGCAGTAAGTCCGCCGTGCAAGGACACATGTAGGATATAGATACTAAATGTTCGGATTTCCGTTTGAAATAAAGTGTCCTGACTGCTCCAAACCTCACCTGACTGAAATGGCTGTCTGTTTTGCAAATGTTCTCGTTTGCGTTCACATTCTTGCCAATTTAACTTCACATATAAGTAATATCCTGGAATATTTTCCTTATAGTACAAGCTACAACTAAAAATGTACGTAAAACGTATATTCAGTTATAAAACAAGCACAAGAAATCATAAGCAATCCAAGTAGAATAATAAATATCACAACAATGTTAGACCGCATTTAAATTCTCTGCACCGGTTGTTTATCAAGACATGAGCTACCCAGCTCCGTTGAACTCTCATCTGTCCATCGCTTCCAAAACCAGTATATCCCAGACTGTTCAAGGCAGCGCATTTTATTTTTCATATAATTTCCAGCACTTTCTTGGACACACCAAACTGAAGATTTTACGAGAAACAGCCGCTTTCCAGAGTACATTAAATCATTGCAATTTTTCTTAAACCCATTAACAATTCTTGTAATTTCCTGCTCTCTCCCTACGTACGCGGTTTTGTCACATTTTCCAATCAGTTTGTCAACTTCCGAGATATTTATTTGTTCCGAAACTGTTGACACGTGGAACATAAGATGCATACTCTAAGTCTTGTTTCGATTCAAAATTAAAACGACTGAGAAACTCTAAATCATTCCATTTGCTTCGACTACGTGAGACCTTCCACAACTCATCATTCAAGATCATTCCTAAGTTAAAAAACAATATTACAGAAAGCTAGTAGCCAAAATCAGTGCACCAATAATCAATCGATAGAGCCCCACTGCTTTTAGGACATAAGGGTTTAAGAAGTTTTGAATATAAGCGAAAGTTCAAGAGTTGGTGAAAGCCTACCAATTTAGGCTGTTTATACGGTGCTGCCATTTCAGAGAAACTCTTTCCCTTGTAAGCATTGCTGATGGATGTGAGAAGCCAAGCTACCAAAAATCCACGATGTTTTTCATTAGTGTACAGCTCTTTTGTTCGAACCGTTGTGCTAAGAAGAAGAGCCAAAATAGTCAATAATGTCGAAGATGTGCTAATGTTTCTGGAACATACAAGTTTAACAAATAGCACAGAAAGGGTTAAAGCCATCAAGACAGCAACCCAAACATGATTCTGGAACGGTTGAACGTACTTTAAAAAATTATATGCCGGTTTTCCATTGCATGTTACAAAGTTGAATAAATTGGAACTCATTTGCAAAATTCCAAAAGCATCAGACATTGAAGGAGACGATCCCAAAATTGGAAAATAGTCTTTGTTTTTACCAAAGGTATCCTTATCTGTCCAATTTATGGGACTATGCACATTTAACACTTTTGTGCCTTTGAGAAGAATTGAAAGAATTATTTCGTCCAAGTGCACCCCGAGTTTTATTACAGTTAACGTAGACCTTGCATTTTGAATTTGTTCCAGTAGCTTCAAGCTTGTTTTACTCAGGCTGCTGCCAGAATAATAGGAATCGTCTACAGGAATTAACTTGAAATATGTAACATTCTTTCCATCTACCGTTGGATTTAAATACAGAGTGGTCATCTGATTTCTAAGATTTTTGAGGTTGCAACGATTCTTGATATCTTTAAACATATACTTGGATGCGTCTTGTTTTTGCACGATACAGAATCTACACATATAAACTAATTCTAAACATGAGTTTGTAAACCTCGCGACATCCAATCGTTGTTGTTCAAAAGAATATGTTAATTTGAATGCTACGTGGAAAAATGGGTTGTGATGTAGTTTGTGCAAATCAAGTTTTGTAAATTTATTATGGGTTTCTTCATATTTGGGAAGAATGAAAAATATTAGAAGCCGGTGCATTGCTAAAGGCTTGCTGTATGAATTCCGGCTGTATGCCCAATACAGTCCGTAATGCCAGCAAGAATTGGCATTGTTAAATCCAAAGCTCTTTTCCGTTATCAGCATGTTGGATGAAGCTTCATCATTAGTAGAATTACCAGGGTTCAACACTATTGAAAGAGTAAGACATTCAGTCCAATGACGAAATTGAGCAGGAATTGGGAATCCCGAAGAATTTTTGATAAAGACTAGTGGAACCTTTTGAATTGTAATCTGATATGAATTGTGTTTGTCTGGAGAGTAGGCTATTCCGGTCCAGGTTTGTAGTACATTGAAACAGTTGGTAAAATCATTTAGCCAGTTAGTATGGGGCAAAACGATTTCTGTCCTGACAAATGTATAAAATGTTAATAAAGAAAGAAAGCAATAAAACTTGTAGTTTTTTCGTACGTTCATTGTCATTATTACTATCTAGTGAAAAGCATATGTTTGAAACAAAAGCGAATAATATTAGTTGAAAATGATTATGTTTCCTAAAATGCACTGACGCAAATTGATTCAAAGAAATAATTTTACAGATTGAAGAGAATAATCAGTGGCGGAACTATAGGGGGTGCAGCCGGTGCGACGCACCGGGGCCCAGGGGCCACGGGAGGTTTGGGGGGCCCTCGGGGTCGGGGCCAAAGAAGGATTTTTTATTTGATTTTGAACTACTTACAAATATTTACTGGTTTTGTGGTTTAAACCAATTATATCTAATAATGTTTGAAATATTTTATTGAAAATTGGTGGGATTTTTATATGTATGTAGATCTATTACTCAGAGTGACTGCCTAATTTTTTTCAAAACTTGGGTTTGTTTCTCGTAGGCAAGGTGACCAACTGAATAGGAATCCTATGTAAGTATAATTTTTAATCATTTTACTGATACCGGGATCATTTTACTGATACCGGGATCATTTTACTGATACCGGGATCATTTTACTGATACCGGGATCATTTTACTGATACCGGGATCATTTTACTGATACCAGGATCATTTTACTGATACTGGAATCATTTTACTGATACCGGGATCATTTTACTGATACCAGGATCATTTTACTGATACCAGGATCATTTTACTGATACCGGGATCATTTTATTGATACCGGGATCATTTTACTGATACCGGGATAATTTTACTGATACCGCGATCATTTTACTAATACCGGGATCATTTTACTGATATCGGAATAATTTTACTGATACCAGGGATCATTTTACTGATACTGGGATCATTTTACTGATACCGCGATCATTTTACTGATACCGGGATCATTTTACTGATACCAGGATCATTTTACTGATACCGGATCATTTTACTGATACCGGGATCATTTTACTGATACCGGGATCATTTTACTGATACCGCGATCATTTTACTGAAACCGGGATCATTTTACTGATACCGGCATCATTTTACTGATACCGGGATCATTTTACTGATACCGGGATCATTTTACTGATACCGGGATCATTTTACTGATACTGGGACCATTTTACTGATACCGCGATCTTTTTACTGAAACCAGGATCATTTTACTGATACCAGGATCATTTTATTGATACCGCGATCATTTTACTGATTCATTTTACTGATACCGGATCATTTAATACCGATCTTTTTACTGATACCGGACCGGATCATTTACTGAAACCGGATCATTTTACTGATACCGGGATCATTTACTGATTTTTACTGATACCGCGATCATTTTACTGATACCGCGATCATTTTACTGATACAACGATCATTTTACTGATACCGGGATCATTTTACTGATACCGGGATCATTTTACTGATGATCATTTTACTGATACCGATCATTTTACTGATACCGGATCATTTACTGATACCGGATCATTTACTGATACCGGCATCATTTTACTGATACCGGGATCATTTTACTGATACCGGGATCATTTTACTGATCATTTTACTGATACGGTTTTACTATACATCTTTTACTGATCATTTTACTGATACCACGATCATTTTACTGATACCGCGATCATTTTACTGATACCGGGATCATTTTACTGATACCGGGATCATTTCTGATCATTTTACTGATACCGGGATCATTTTACTGATACCGGATCATTTTACTGATACCAGGATCATTTTACTGATACCGGATCATTTTACTGATACCGGGATCATTTTACTGATACCGGTATCATTCTACTGATACCGGGATCATTTTACTGACCGGATCATTTTACTGATACCGGGATCATTTTACTGATACTGGGATCATTTTACTGATACCGCGGATCATTTTATGATACTCATTTTACTGATACTCATTTTACTGATACCGGATCATTTTACTGTACCGGATCACTGATACCGGATCATTTTACTGATACCGGATCATTTTACTGATACCGATCATTTTACTGATACGGATCATTTTACTGATACCGGATCATTTACTGATTACTGATACCGGGATACATCATTTTACTGATACCGGATCATTTTACTGATACCGGGATCATTTTACTGATACCGATCATTTTACTGATACATCATTTACTGATACATCATTTTACTGATACCGCGATCATTTTTACTGATACCGGATCATTTTACTGATACTCATTTTACTGATACCGATCATTTTACTGATACCGCGATCATTTTACTGATACCGGGATCATTTTACTGATACCAGGATCATTTTACTGATACCGCGATCATTTTACTGTAACCGGGATCAATTTACTGATACCAGGATCATTTTACTGATACCGGGATCATTTTACTGATACCGGATCATTTTACTGATACCGGGATCATTTTACTGATACCGGGATCATTTTACTGATACCGGTATCATTTTACTGATACCGGGATCATTTTGCTGATACCGGGATCATTTTACTGATACCGGGATCATTTTACTGATACCGGGATCATTTAACTGAAACCGAGATCATTTTACTGATACCGGGATCATTTAACTGATACCGAGATCATTTTACTGATACCGGGATCATTTTACTGATACCACGATCATTTTACTGATACCGCGATCATTTTACTGTAACCGGGATCATTTTACTGATACGCGATCATTTACATGATACGGGATCATTTACTGCATACCACAATCATTTTACTGATTACCGGAATCATTTT